>APFE031632009.1:2990-45437 GCA_000404065.3 Pinus taeda
GGCAGGATTCAGATGTAGGTCGGGCAGCTAATCTTCCAAGAATTCTAGAATCGCACAAAGAAATATTGTTCACAGAATGGCAATCACAACTGATGAAAGTAGAAAGAGCGACTTCCAGATGCAAGATAATCAGTGGAAATTTAATTGAATTAGTAAATAATACATTGTATTTATCTAACACAATTTCCCAATTTATTCTTGGGTTTATTTGCACTATCAAATATATTGGAGCATTCATGCTATCCGGACTTGGAGAAAAGCGCAAGATTGATCGCTGGAGTCAACAGTCTGACATGGGATGCATATTGGTTCTTTTTAATCAAACCATACAGCCAAAGAGTCGTCTTGAAGTGTCTAACCGATGCTGTTGGTTATATTATACCCGATATCCAAGATGCTACCTTCGCCGCCCAATTCAGTTCACGCCTCAACAAACCACCAGAAGTAGAACCAATGCTCGTGATAAGCCAGCTAAGGTTTAAGGGCAAGCAACCTGAGGCATGACTCATTTCGCCAACTGCCAGATCGCCCCTGAGAAGTAGACCAGATTTACTGATACCAATTTAGTAGGATTTTGTTTCATAGATATTTTTAGTTTAGTAGCATTTAAAGACCCTTTCATGCATTTAGAAAGGGTCGTAAAAGTTTTGTATATGACTTAAACCCTGAAGTTGCACTATTGTACTTCAGGGATATTCTTTTATGAAACTTGACCAATTTTTCCGAATTTGATGAGGAAAGCTTTTATGCAAATGTGCACTATTGTCATTGTTTGAAAGCATTTCTGTGTTGAAGAAGGAATTTTGAATAGCGGTTGATATTTCGGATCGATCTACAGCTCACGTGGTACTATTATCTGCGTCTGTATTCTTTTTCGTTATATGAATTGTTATTGAAATCGCTCTTGCTATTATCGCTTATATATATATGTGTTTTTCATGGCATTCTTTATGCATTCCACTATTGGTCGTTTATCGTATGCTCTCCTTTTAAACGTATATATGTATCGATGATATGAACAGTGAATGTAGTAATCTGTATGCATCGCTTCATTGTGACTATTCATGTGAAGCAATCTTTAAATGATTGAACATCTTTTATTTATTTTACAGAGTCATCTATATGCCTGATAAATAGATAAAGATTATTTAACGCTACATTCTGAATGAATAAGTTGTTCCCGGGATTAGTATTAGTTTTCCTATTTTGTCAATAGAATAAGTCATTCGCCTATCAGTTAAGCAATTTATTCATCACCCATCCATCCCTTTTATTTTCATTATCGGGAAACTGGTCCCGTTATCTCCAGTCGGAGCCACCATTCCAAACGGAAAAGGAGCTGTACTAAGGTCCGGACCGGGTGGTTATCCCCGATGTTGTGACAACGATTTCTGAGGCCTCAACAGGATCTTACGATTGATCGTTCCGTTGTCACTTCTTGGTTGGTTGATTCCTTATTAAGTCTTTGAGCTCCCTCTTGGATTATAAGTGTCAAAGTCACCTTCTTGCAAATCCTCAATCTACAAGAAGTTCATGAGCATATTATTTTATGCAATCTTGTAAAAGCATAGCATAATCCATCAATATTGTGCTTGTGAAATGATGAACCCATGTCAACAGCCAATGTGCACTTTCATTAACATTCCCTCACTTTTGGTTGTGATTGTACTTTTGTTTTGATAAGTTTTCTAAACTGTCACTCTTATGTGCTTTCACTTTCCTGGGTGTCGCTTTCATTTTTTAGACTACCACCTCTGCTTTATTTCACAGTCATTTGCATATTACAAGTGTCATTCGCACATTTCTCTTTATATAGCAAACGTCATCTTTTGGCATGGGAAGTGTTGTTTATCATTTAAAGTGTATTTTTGGCTTGTTTCAAGGGGAAACTTTGTTGTTGATTAGTCATTCTAGTCATGTATACATGTTTTACTCTCATTCCCAATTTTCCATGCACTGTTACACAAGTGTTGTCACTTTTTTCGCAAAGTGTATATTTTGTATCACACTTGGAGAGGTATGTTGCATTGTTGTTGTTCTCATTTTTTGAGTGATAAATGGTGTGTCTTTGATTGTTATAAGTGTTTTATCATGATCTAGTTTTGTCTCTGCTCGCTTTAGCATCACTGTTCCCACACTTAGCCTTATCTAGAAAATTGCATTACCGTGCAACTTGACTTCACTCGACCTTCCTAAAATGTGCATTGCATAGTCTCAACCCTCAAGCCCTAACCTTGCCTCTCGGAACTGTGCACTACGCAGTCTCAGTGTTCATTCTGAGTCCTTTAGCTCCAAAACTGCGTAATCCTTACCTCTAGCTAGCCTTCTCTACGCACTGCGTAGTCTCAAGCATCAAGCCTCGACGTTGAGCTCTTGAACTATGAAACTATTCAATCACTTGGCTTATATCTCTTTACAAATGTGCATTGGGAAACTTCAATCCTCAAGTCTCCAGCCTGAGGCCTTGAACCAATCAAATGTGTAATCTCTCATCATGTCCTCCTATCTAAACTACACATTAGGCAACTTCAAGCCTCAATATTGACCTATTGAGTTCCTCAACTCTGCAGTCACTTAGTCAATGCCTTCAAAACTATGCATTATGTAGTCTCAAGCCTCAAGCCTCGAGCTTGAGCCCTTGGTTCCCTCAACTTCACATTCCCTCTACCCAATCCTCTAGAACTATGCATTGTGCAGTCTCAAGGCTCAAGCCTCCAACCTGAGTCCTTAAGTCCCTCAACTATGCAATCCTTTGACCCTGGCCATCCTGAATTGCACATTTTGCAGTATCAAGCCTTAGTCGTGGACCTTGGCCTCTATAACTGTGCAATCCCTAAGTAATTCACTCAACAAATCACCAACTCTAGCCCTAACAAGTGATTTCATGAAGCATCTTAGGCTAGGGGTTTATCAGACTATTGTCCTCTTGTTATGGGTGGAATATAGTCACAGGTATTCTATTATGTCATGACAAGATGATGATGAAGGAGATGGAGAAGGAGAACATGTTAAAAGACACCTAAGGCGTTGAGGAGATAAGATGATCATCAGGTTAGAAGATGAAGGAACATTGGATTACAATATAATACTAAAGATCATGACCGCATGAAGACTCCATATGATTCACAACCCTTTGGAGGGAAGATATGAAGAACACAACATTTCTTTCATGAAGATGAAGTATTGGATACATATTTGATTGAAGACAAAGCAGTAAGAAGGACAGATTGGCACTGCCACATCATCATGTAGTCCATGTCATCAGTGTCATGTCATCATTTGTGGATTATTTAAATTCAATATTGGAGATGTAATGTAAAGTGGAAGTCCAAGAGTCATCCATGTAATACAAAAAGTCATGTAGCAAGTTGAAATGTCATTGAGAAATCCAACAGTTACGAGCGTAATCCAAGAGTCACAAAGGCGGTGAATAGTCACCCCATTTGTTATATATACACCCTCATTTCTCATGTAAAGTACTTTCCACGTTGGCTCCTCCTACCTAGCATTAGAGAGGAAGATATTTGTTTTGGAGGAGTGAGTGATTACTCTAATGATCCACTATTGGGGCTAGTGGTGTTCACTATCTTGATGTATCTTGAAACTTTTACTTAATTCATAAGCTCATTAAGCCAAAATGCTTTCATGCATATATCATGAATATTTTAAGACTATTCTATGAATGTTTCCTATGTATGTTGTTTTCATCTATACTAAGGAGATTGAACTATTTAGGAGGCTTCGGTAATCATATTGTTGAAGGTGTGTTGTATTTGATTTAACAATCATTGCTTCCTTATGAAATTTTTCATCGGTTGACCAATAATTCCTTCATATGTATATGCTTGTGTGCCTTTTCTAGAATAACACTATTACTTGTCTTTAAAGGGTCCACTTTTCTCTTCCCTTTCATTAGAAGGACCTTGATACTTTCTGCAGTTGAACATTTCACAAGGAATTCAAACTTGTTGATCTAAAAATACTTGTGTATTACTCCCTTGTGCTAAACTTTGTAGCCAAGGTAAATATACAAGGATACATGGAAATCAGGCCAATATTCCAGATGGGGCTCCTACTCCAAATGGTGTGAGGTCTAATTGGGACTTCACATTAGGGAGACCCCCTTAGTTGACAGATTTCCAGCATCATCAACAGACATGCATCAATATCTTGACACTCCATTCCTATTTCTTTCATAATGGCATATAAGTTTTGGTATTTGCAAGGTAACTTATTTGAAGACGGTAACATAAATTCACCTAACAATCTAGTACAACATAAAATATCACTAATTAGTGTAAAGAATATTAATCCTAAATATTGAATTCTTATTTTAGACCTTAATTAACACAACAGAAAAGGAAAAACAATAAACCTTTCATGTGATGAAACATATTAAATTATACCTTAGGATCTATGTCATACAAGTGTTTAAAAAACCATTCCACTAACATTAATGTTGCAGAGAGAATATTTTCTCTTGAGCCTTCATAAAGTGGTGTCCCTACCTTCACTAGCATAAATTAATCATCGCAACTAATAACATCATCATTCTCATGATTTCCGAACAAGTCTTGGATCAATTCATTTGTCTCATCATCTTGAACTATGTTATTATTGTCATCTTCAACCATGGGATCATTATCTTGATATTAAATATCCTCTCAGTGTTCCTCAACTTGTATAACATTATTATAGTACTACTACTTGGCGCATTTGAATCATAGTCGCTATGAGGCCACCATAAATTTATAATAATTACAAACAATTACATGAAATTATTCTACAGAACAAATTCTATAACAATAATTTATTTTAAAAATATGATTATAATATAAATAAAATATATATAATGATTCATAAATAGCTTACCACAGGATGATATTCATTACCCCTTTCAATGTGCCCATTCTTCCTACAATGTCTATCAACTATAACATATGAAATTTTTTGTGGAAATGTGCATATGCAAAGAGTGCAAGAACAATAAAATTTCCCATCATCAACCTCTAGCTGATTAGTTCCCAATCTAATGTTTTTTTCACATTCTTCCCAACCAAAAAAATTATATGAAACAATTTTTTTTCACTAACGAAAAAGACCTTACAACCTTTCAGAGTTATTGTACTTATAGAACATATGATGCAACATCTCTTACATGCGGAATATTTATATATTTATTTATCGTTGGAATTCCAATGTTAGATGACTAGTCAAACAAATGGTTAATTTGTCATCGAAATGTCGACTCCATATAGATTTTACATCAAAATTATGGTATATTATAGAACATTCATATAGTCATCAGAAGGAATATGCCATATGTTGTCAGAATCTTGACGCCCTAAAGATAGGTTGTCAAAATTCCGACGAACACGGGGACTTTAAACAAACAAAATTAGGAAAATGATAGTTTTCTTGTCGTTTGCGATAGTATGGGCCATATTATCAAACTATGTCATCAAAATTGAGTCCTATATGTTAGAAAATTAAATATTACAGAGCAATGGAACACATAAAATATTGCAGAAATATAAACACAGAAAACACACAAGACAAGAGAGACACAAATATACGTGGTTCACCCAGTTTGGGCTACGTCCACCTCGAACAGCCAGTCCTTCCTTTCTATTATCCAGCAAAATGAAGAGACACAACCTACATCAAATCCGCTGTAATATCCTCTGTTTTCTCTCACAGTCTCACCTCTCTGTTTCTCGCTCACACAGAATACACATCTATCTCACAGCCTCAAATACAATGCCCTCATACAAAGAGAGGGGGTTTCCTTCTAGGGCAAAAAACCCTAAACTAAACATAAGTTCTACCGTCAGATCATCCGCCTAATGAACGGCCCAGATTGACTAGAAATTACTATACTTTTACAAGCAAATTTACATCTGTTTTTAGCTTCGGGGGCGCTGCCCCTGAGCCCCCGCCGGGGGACTGCTGGCCCCCGGACCCCCCCCGCACACCCCTGCGTGGAGGGGTGTACAAAACTTCCTGGGGTATACATCCGGCTGAAACAAAGACCTCTGAACAATCATGCTCCACACACAACAATCTCCCACTTTGGGAATGATTGTAGCAACTCCATCACTGCTTCATTTGCTGGAAAATGACTCCTCTCTTGGACTTGGCTGTTTCTCAACTTCATCGTCATCCTTGAAGACCAATTGAAACTGAGCATGTTCTTAGTTTCTCCCTGGTTACAACTTTTGTTAGCATATCTGCAGGATTCTGGCTAGTGTGTATCTTTTCCAGCTTCAACTGTCCATCTTCCAACATTGATCGTATGAAATGGTACTTGAGCTGTATGTGTTTAGTCCTGGAATAAAATGTTGAGTTCTTTGCAAGATGAATGGCACTTTGGCTATCACTGTATAACGTGCCCTTATCATGCTCCTTACCCAATTCACCCATAAACCTTTGTAACCAGATCATTTCTTTACTAGCCTCTGTAGCAGCAACATACTCTGCTTCTGTTGTTGAAAGTGCAACAACACTTTGGATTTTTGAAACCCAACTGACAGTTGTTCCACCAACAGTAAATACATATCTTGTAGTGCTCCTCCTGATATCTCTGTCACCTTCCATATCTGCATCAACATATCCCTATAGGGAAATGTTTGAACCACCAAAGCATAATGCTTGATTTGTGGTACCTTTCAAATAACTGAGAATCCATTTCACTCCCATCCAATGTTCCTTTCCTGGATTGTTCATGTACCTGCTTACAACTCCCACTACATGTGCAATATCAGGCCTTGTGCAAACCATTGCATACATTAAGCTTCCAACTGCTGATGCATATGGAACTTTACACATATAATTCATGTCTTCTTGGGTCTTTGGGCACATTTCCTTACTAAGTTTGAAATGGTTGGCAAAAGGTGTACTAACTGGTTTTGCGTTGTGCATATTAAATCTTTTCAACACCTTTTGTATGTACTCATTCTGAGACAATGTTAATTTACGATTTTTCCTTTCTCTAGTTATTCTCATACCAAGGATTTGTTTTGCAGCTCCCAAATCCTTCATTGCAAATGAATTTTCCAATTTTCTTTTGAGCACATTTATTTCCTGCATGTTAGACCCTGCAACAAGCATGCCATCTACATACAATAACAATATAATATAGCTGCCATCATTTTGGTTTTTCAAATAAACACAATGATCGGAGTGACATCTAGTATAACCTTGTTTAGAAATAAACTTGTCAAATTTTAGATACCACTGCCTTAGAGCCTGTTTTAAGCCATACAATCTCTTCTTCAACTTGCACACTAGTTTCTCCTTCCCTTTCATCTCATATCCTTGTGGTTGCTGCATATATATCTCTTCCTCCAAATCCCCATGGAGAAAGGTTGTCTTTACATCTAACTGCTCAAGATGCAAATCTTCAACTACTACTATACTTACAATAGTCCTGATTGAAGTCATTTTAACAACAGGAGAAAATATTTCATCAAAATCAATACCTTTCTTCTGTGCAAACCCCTTCACCACAAGTCTAGCTTTGTACCTCTGTTTTCCTCCATCTTCTTCCTTCAGCCTGTAAACCCCTTTATTCTTCAATGTAGTTTTTCCTGCAGGCAACCTGACTAAGTCCCAAGTCTGGTTATGCATTAAGGAGTCCATCTCTTCTTCGGTGGCTACCTCCCACTTCTCCCTGCTTTCAACCTGCCTGCATTGCTTCTTCATAACATTTGGGTTCACCGGAATCAGTCAACAATAAATAATATAATGAAGGAGAGTATCGTTCAGGGGGTCTACTTATCCTGGTAGATCTTCTAACACCGCTTTCAGGTGTTTGGGTGCCTGTTGCTGTTGTGGTGGTTGCTGCTGTTGTGGTTGTTGATTATTATTATTTTCAGGCACCTTTACTTTTTTCAGTGATTTCATCAAGAACTGTGTATTCCTTGTTTTCTTTTTCCTGTTTCTTTTCCTGCAACTGATTCTTATACAAGACCTTTTCATTGAATATTACATCTCTGCTCCTAATGATTTTGTGATTTTCATAATCATATAAGCAATAACCAAAATCATTAACACCATATCCAATAAAGGTACATTTCTTTGACTTTGCTTCAAGCTTCGTTCTATTTTCTTTATCAATATGGACAAAGGCCTCACAACCAAAAGGCTTTAAAATAGAGTAGTTTACCTTTTTACCTGTCCATGCTTCCTCTGGAACACCACCATCCAAGGAACTTGAAGGCCCTCTGTTTATTAGATAAACAGCAGTATCTACAGCATCTGCCCAAAACTGTAAAGGCAATCCTGCATGCAATCTCATGCACCTTTCACGCTCCATGATTGTCCTGTTCATCCTTTCTGACACACCATTTTCCTGTGGTGTTCTTGGAACTGTCTTCTCTCTATGAATTCCATGCTCTAAACAATACCAATCAAACTCTCTGCTGCAATATTCACCTCCATTGTCTGATCTACGACACTTCAATTTCTTTCCTGTCTCAATCTCAACCAAAGCTTTCCATTTCTTAAAAGTATCAAATACATCAGATTTATTCTTAATACAATAAATCCAAGTTTTTCTAGTTGCATCATCAATAAAAGTAACATAATAACGAGAGCCACCGAGAGATGATACCTGAGCAGGTCCCCATACATCTGTATGCACAAGCTCCAATTTTTCATTCTTCTTTTCTTTACCAACTCTGAGAAATCTGACTCTCTTCTATTTTCCATAAATGCAATTCTCACAGAAGTCCAAATCAACATTCTTCAAACCCAGCAACAAATTCCTTGAGTGAAGAATCTTATCCATTTTTCACTCATGTGTCCAAGCCTATGATGCCATAATGCTGCATCTGCTCCTTTGGAAGTTAAAGCATTAACAGAGTTAGAAATACCATTGCATAAATACAATGTACCAACCGTTTCGCCTTTTGCTATTACCAGGGCCCCTTTGGTGACCTTCCAAGCTTTATCTGTGAAAGTTGTCACACAACCTTCATCGCCTAACTGCCCTGTTGAAATCAGATTTTTCTTTAGATCTGGAACATGCCTTACCTCCTTTAGTAGCCATTGGTTTCCATTCTCCTGTTTTACAAGAACCTTACCCATTCCAACAATTTCACAGGGTTTATCATCACCCAAATGAACTTGTCCAAAATATCCTTGAACATAGTCATGAAATTATTTCTTATCAGGTGTGGCATGGAATGAGGCCCCTGAATCTACCACCCAGGAATCAGTAATATTTTTGAAAGAAAGAATCAAAGCATCTTGTAACACCTCACCTGTCACATTTGCTAAATGATTGTTTTCTTGCTGTGAATCTCCTTCTTTTCCTTCCGAGATCTACAGTCTTTCTTTAAGTGTCCTTTCTTTCCACATTTCCAGCACACTATCCCCGATCTGGACTTGGATCTGCCTTTCCTTGATTTACTGCGATATCCTGAGCTCTTTCCTCTTTCCATTTTTCTTCCTCTAGACTATGCACTCAAAGCATTTCCCGATGTCTCACCGGAGCTTTTCCATCGCATTTCCTCGCTAAGGATAGCACTGTCAACATCATTAAACTTTAAAGTACTAGATCCAGAAATGGAGTTACTAATGGCCATTACCAAACCATTCCAACTTTCTGGTAATGAGCACAAGAATAACATAGCTCTAACTTCATCATTAAAGTTTACCCCTACAGAACATAACTGACTTGTAACAGTATTAAAATCATTTAAATGATCTGCAACAGATCCACCTTCCGACATCTTCATATTAAATAACCTTTTCATAAGAAATACCTTGTTTGAGGCCGAGGGTTTTTCATATAGTTTCTCCAACTCCTTAATCAAACCCTCTGTTGTTGTTTCGTTTGAAATGTTGAAGGTGACCAACACTGCAAGGCACAGCCGTATTGTTCTGAGTGCCTTTCTATCGAGATGGTTCCATTGTTCATCTTTCATACCCGTCGTCATCTTTGTTTTTCCGCCCAATGGTAGGTATAGATCTTTCTAATACAGATAATCTTCCATTTGCATCTTCCACAACAAGAAATTTTGGTCGTTAAATTTCTCGACCCTAAACTTACCATCTTCCGCCATTGCTCCCACTCAAACAAGGAACCCTTCTTTCCTGCAAGTTTATGAACCCAATAGACCTTCGGCTCTAATACCAGTTGTTAGAAAATTATATATATTACAGAGCAATGGAACACATAAAATATTGCAGAAATATAAACACAGAAAACGCAAAAAACAAGAGAGACACAGATATCCGTGGTTCACCCAGTTTGGGCTACGTCCACCTCGAATAGCCAGTCCTTCCTTTCTATTATCTAGCAAAATGAAGAGACACAACCTACAGCAAATCCGCTGTAATATCCTCTGTCTTCTCTCATAGTCTCACCTCTCTATTTCTCGCTCACACAAAATACACATTTATCTCAGCCTCAAAATACAATGTCCTCATACAAAGAGAGGGGTTGCCTTCTAGGGCAAAAAACCCTAAACTAAACATAAGTTCTACAATCAGATCATCCGCCTAACGAACGGTCCAGATTGACTAGAAATTACTATACTTTTACAAGGCAAATTTACATCTGTTTTTAGCTTCGAGGGCGCTGCCCCCGCGTGGAGGGGTGTACAAAACTTCCTGGGGTATACATCTAGCTGAAACAAAGACCTCTGAACAATCATGCTCCACACACAACATCGTTCTCCTTCGCTTTGATTTTCTATTCCTTCTTAAGTATTTCGCTCCCCTTTTTCTCTTCCAGCTACTACAGATCAAACTTGTTGTCTTGTTATTTCTAATTAGGTCAAGTTATTGCTTTTATATAGTCTTTCTGGGTGGTCAAATTCCCCTAATGAGGTCAACTTGTCTTCTTTGAGGCCAACTTGGTGGAGTAGGTCTAATTGACTCAATATACATCAAAATAATTTTCTTTCTTGATAGATAAAGCCCAATAAGGGTCTATTGCATGAAGACAATGACTAGAATTGATGACCCAAACCCTAGAAGCCTACAATAGAGGCTTTGACCTATTAACCATTGACCCAAGCATGTAAATCATTCTTTAATAAGGCAATTTCTCTTACAATAAAATTCATTTTTCGTTCTTTTGACAAATACATTACATTATGACTCAAATACAATTATGAAGACTGACACTATTTACATTCTTCAACAAGCTCAATTAAGAAGATTAAATGCAAAATGTAAATGTGAAATGAGATGTAAACGAAGTGAAATGTCATGATTGTTGAGGGAAAAGTAGTTATTATATATTTTCAGTAAAATATTAAAATATTCCCTCTCATGCATTAGATAAATCTTAGAGTTAGGCATTTTGAGTAGCAAGTGATGAGAGTTTGGGTTGGTCTCTTTGTTAAAGTTCTACATAAGGTTTTTGAGTGGTGAAGAAGAGCTTTAAGAGGTAGAACACCATCCTGCCACCCTTAAGGGAGGGCTACATACTAGAATTTGCACCATATATTGCCAAGGAAACACCGTAAGTCGGTACCGCATATGGAAAAAGAGCATAAATGAAAAGATATGTGATAATTTATATGATCTAACTATAGCCCAATTTTAGTGAAAAAGGAATGTTAATGTCAAATGTAATACAATCAAACAACCTACTCAAAATGGAGGCATGTGCAACTTCCTTGTCAAGTGCTCAATCAAAGAGCTTATTTTCATTGACAATTGCATCCTAGACCAGACCTTTTTTCTTTCATCGTCTCGGCCAGGCTGAACCCTTCACCCTCATAGAATAATGGTTCCAGATAAAATTTCTCTATGAGTATTCTACATAGACATTTCCATATATACACACCTCCATTATCTTAATTAAAGGCATGGTTATTTGTATAAGAATCTGTGGCAACCCCAATTTCTTGTTCTACAACCAATTCTGCATCAGATCCATCCAAAAAATGTTCCCATGAAATATTGTTCCTTGGGTACTTGAAAGCGAACACCTCATGTTTGCAAATGGTAGTGTAAACACAAAGTGTGCCTAAAAAATTCATCAAGCTCCAAGCAGAGAAGCCAAATATGTGTCAGATGGTGAATGGGCCAAGTTAATCCTTCTTTCTTCTTTGCATCCTCAAATACAATATCCTCGAGAGTGTGGTAAAAGTTGGGCACATGTAGCCTAGGAGCTCTTCATGAAAGGGTACCTCATGGGGCTGATATTTACGATTCTTTGCCACTACATCAAATGGACCAATGTAATATTTCCCCGTAGTCTAAAGACATATATGCTGTAAATTCTCTACATTAAGAAGGAGTAAATCTAACACATTACTCATCATTCTTCCATTATCTACACAGTTCTAGTCTTATGTCTCTATGCTAACCTAAACAACCCAAAAGAGATGGTGGACATCCTCCAAGAGTGAGATATTTTCTAAATTTTTCTCTCTATCTAAAAAATCACATTGAACATATTTCACTTTAATATCTGTAGACCAATCTGGCTTATCCCTCCTAGCAACCCCATAAAATTCCAAGGACCATCAGGAGTATTAGACAAAGGAAATAATTATTCCAAGCAATTTCAAACAATTCATGTTACCCCTATAACCAACGTCGCTCCTTTATGCTTCTCTGATTTCTCTCTGGAGATTTCACTAATGGTTTGGAATTTTCTCTACATTGAAAGAGGTATGAGTTACCCAAATAGAAATGAACAATGCAACATAATGAAGAAAAAACAACAATTCCAAATGTAGTAAGATTCTTATCATTTAACCCATCCAAATATGGTTTGACAGACACATCGAGATTGTGAAGCCTAATTATGCATATTCAGGTTTCAAACATGAATCATTTCTATGTTTTTAAAATACACAGTCAAGATTCACAACCCAAAAGTACATATTATACTAGGTTTAAGTGGATCTCTGGTAATATTCATATTCAGTGCAATGTATGTTCAATTCGCCTATATAGACAAAAAGTGTTTAAATCATTTAATGTCACCCAATAGAGCACCTCAATTTGTGTTAAAGTTTAGATAGATTTGTGTTAATGTTGGTATTCAATGCATTATACTTTCAATCCACCCACCCATAAGTACAGTGAGTGTTGATGAATCCTTCACCCTCTCCTTATCGAGCACCTTAATTTATGTGACCTCAACATATGCAACCTATAATTGATATTGAACTTGGTTTATAAGGGTCTCTCCTAATTTCAATATTCAATGTACCCTAGATTCAATGAACCTAACCCCCACCATGCACAACACATAGCTCTCTCAATACAATAACCTAACCCTATAATCATAAATAATTACAGGGGAAAAGGAAGAGAGCATAATACTTTCATTAGTGAACTTTGTAACAGTGCAATAAACCTAAACTAGGAATCGTAAGAAATTACAAAACAAAAGCACATTGTCATTGGTAAAAAACAAATCTCTAACTATGTGAGAGATATTTTAATCCTACCTTTCTCGAAACCCTTCACAAATCCATTAGGAATCTAGTAAAAAGTAAAGTGGTGTTTGTTTTGTCTAACAAGCAAAAACATATATGAAATTAACAATAAAAGTATGAAGCACGATTCCGAGACACAAAAGAAAAAGAAATATTACTATAATGAAACTCTTCATTGATTCCCCCAAAGTGATCAATCATATTATAATGAATAAAGAATACTCAAACACCAAAGAACCCCTCACCCCAAGTTTATCATAGTTTCAAGGACCAGTAAATTGACTTAGAATTAGATGTGCAACTATAAACTAAAACACTTATCCCATGAGGGCCAAGGGAACCCGTGCACCAAGAATACCAGTTCATTATGATAAAATGCACACTAGTCCAAACACCAATCTGTGACAAGAAACACCACCATCAATTTCAAAAATATATGCATTCAAAATTAGCATAAAATTTTCCACAATCTATGACTTCATTAAATCTTCCCTACCAATCACATACTATTAATTTATCACCTCTCAGTGCAACGCTATAATGTTGTATTAATGGATTGTAGAAAAGAAATTAAAAGAATTAGTCAATGCTTGAAATTTCCATGGATTTTTGTCAAATTCTTATGTAAGAAACCAGCCAAATGAATTGAATGAGAATGAACTGTGATTTCCAAATAAAACTTGTGTTGTAATTAAGAAATGAAAACAGTTGAGTAGAGATATAGATTAGATTCCTGCAACAATTGCACTCACTTGAGAAAAGGGCTTGAACGAAGGGCATGGGAAAACATAGATAAAAATCAAACAATCGTGATATTTATATGTTTGAAGCAGGATGGATGGTAGGTCCCTTGGTATTTCTAATACAATCTCCTTAAGATTTGGCTATAAATTGTACATGGTTCTTATTGGTCAAGTACGACTTGGTTCAATGGATTTATTTAAATATTGCATTTGCATTAACGAAAAAGGGGAGACTTGTTTGTGAATGAACAAATGATTTATTTTCAGTATATATCAGTCAGGTAGGCTTCCCTTCTAGAGGAAAAACTTTGAGAAAAAGAGCCTTCGATCCCAGAAGTCAATTATTTAATACCAGTAATATCAAAATCCAAATAAGAAATTCAAAGGCACAAAACATGATAATGACAATGCCATAAATCAAAGAGACAACTCTACCTCATGTTCAGAAGAACAAAATTTTAGACAACATTTTAAATAATTTTACAACCTCAAATATATTACACCTAGTTTAGACCCTTGGAAATATCAATTTGAATGACAAATCTAACTATTGTACCTTAAACTAATGTCTAAATAAACTTGAAACTAACTATAATACAGTATTTTGTCACAATGTAACATATGTCCTCATTGATGCATCATAATTTTACATAAAAGTAAGATAATAGTGCTCTTGTTGCAGGCAAATACATAAATTTACTTTATACTTTGAAGCACATAATAGAAGATAGCATAAATAGTACAAAGTTGAAACTAACTATAATACAATATTTTGTCACAATGTAACATATATCCTCATTGATGCATCATACTTTTACATAAAATTAAGATAATAGTGCTCTTGTTGCTGGCAAATACATAAATTTACTTTATACTTTGAGCACATAATAGAAGAAAGCATAATTAGTGTTCTTTCTCACAGTAGGATTATGCCTTCTACACAACTAAAAAAGCTTAATGTTGGCCAATCATTAAGCTAACATTTTAGGAATGATTCATAGGAGACAACAGGAACTTATACTAGTGTTTATCATTTCATTATATGCTTCTGTAGATCCCAGAAAGGAATTGAAATTATGTCTTTATCATGCATGATGATGAAGAGAGTTGTAATATAAGCATAGAGTAAAAGGCCATTTTTACAAGATGTTCTATGGAGAACTCTCTGGTCCATGTCTAATATGAATTGGATTTTGATGAAGGGAACAAGGAAGTAGAAGATTATAACACTTTGCAGCTTCTAAGAGCATCAATCTCATGGATGCTTCTTGAGGCATAGTTATACATTAAACTGAGTTGACTCTTAACACATTAGAAAGAATGAAATCTATGGTGAAAGTTTATGTTTGAATGTTCTTAAATTGGTTGAAATTTGAAAATAGTTAACATAAATACTAATCAGGGACTTGTCTCACCTTTTAAAAATAAATCTCACTTGCAAAATTTCAAGTGCTGCAAAGTAGGCATAATTATCGATATTACTATACCCCAAAACCTCGAAACCTTGTGTTCTTTTAACAAAGGGAAGGCACAGAGAGCTTCTTGACCACTTAGGCTGATTCACATTGACATCACAATCCCATTCCCATAGCCTTCAATCAGTAAGGCTCGATATGTACTCACCTTCAAAGATGATTTCTCTCGCTTTAATTTGGTATTTTTTCTGAAATTAAAATCAGAAGTATTTGAATGCCTTATAGAATTTAAAGCACTTGTTGAGAATGAGTCTGGGTGTAAGATTAAGGTACTTTGTACTGATAATGGGGGGGAGTATGTCAACAAATATGTGCAGCAACTTTGTATTGATGCAGGTATATAGCTACAACACATAGTGCCATATACACCACCGCAAAATGGTGTCGCGGAGAGGAAAAATCGGTCGTTAAAAGAGATGGCCAATTGTATGCTACAGTCCAACTAATTAGTTCCTAAGCCATGGGCTGAAACTATTAATTGTGATGCATACATTTAGAACTAAATTCCTCACAAAGAACTCAAAGGAACCACTCCATTTGAATGTTGGACCGGTAAGAAAGTAAAAGTGTCGTACTTTCACATTTTTGGTTCACGAGCATGGGCTCACATTCAAACAGATAAGAGGAAGGCTTTGGAGCCTCAAAGTGTTGAATGTATCTTTTTTGGATACCCTAATAGTGTCAAATTATATATATTACTACACTCTCACATTGAAAATTTCCTTGTAGCTCGAAGTGTGAAGTTTGAAGAAGAATCACTGCATGATTTTTCGGCAAACCCTGCCAAGGAACTGCTTGTTGCCACTGATGAAGACGAGTCCGAAAATTCTTTGAGAACTTCAGAGCAGCCATCATAGAATCCTCTTGGGTCTGATTCAAAGGATCAGGAGAAGGTCATGGCTGCTCCAACTCAGTTGTCAACTTGGGCAGAGAAAACCCTTCAAGATGGGGGTGAACTAGTCGGTGATCTTGCGGATGCGAGAAGGACTAGACCATAGTTTTTTGGGGCTCCTCAACCCCTGGCTGCCACCAAATCATTGCTTCCCATACATTTCTATATGAAACTTGGTTCAAATCCACAATCACACTCTGAGGCTGTTGGAAACCCGCTTTAGGAGGCTGCCATGGATGAAGAGTACTCTTCTCTCATGAAAAACAACACGTGGGACTTGGTTCCACTTATGATAGGAAGAAATCTTGTTCGATGTCAATGGATCTATCGAATAAATATTGTTGCAGATGGTGAGATCAGCAAGCACAAATCTCTACTTGTTGTAAAAGGATACTCATAGGTACATGGCATAGACTACACAGTGACATTTGCGCCTGTTGCAAAAATGGACTCCATTCGACTAGTTTTAGCCATTGCTGCTTCTTGCAAATGGGAAGCTCATCACGTGGATATGAAGAGTGCATTTTTTCATGGATATCTTAAGGAGGAGATATATATGGAGCAGCCACAAGGATACATTTATAAATCTTCCCTCGTTTTCAGATTAAAGAAATATTTTTATGGCCTAAAACAAGCTCCCAGAGCCTGGTATGCAAAGATGGATTCTTTCTTGCTTTCCATTGGATTCATTTGAGGCAAATATGATCTGAATGTTTATTTGCTGCAACATGATGATTTAATTTTTGTGATAGTACTTTATGTATATTATTAACTAATGACAGGGAACCTTACCTCAGCTATTGATTCGGAAAAATCAGCATTGCATAATCGATTTTCCATGACAGATTTGGGACAATTGCACTACTTTCTTGGTCTTGAAGTTTCTCAGTCTACTTCAGGGATCAATACGGCACAGTATAAGTATGCATTAGATATACTTGTCCACTTTCAGATGACACAATGTAATCCAGCAACATCTCCCTTTCTTTCAGGGATCAGATTTGAGGATGCAGGTACTACAACTTTCGTGGACAATACACTGTATCGATAGTTGGTTGGGAGTTTGTTGTATCTTAATAACACCTGACCTGATATATCTTTTGAAGTAGGAGTTTTTTCTAGATATATGCAAGAGCCCCATGAGCTTCACTAGAGAGCTGCAAAGAGAATCCTTAGATATGTGAAAGGTGTTAGAGCCTAGATTGACCTCGGGCTAAAGGGAGGCAATCCTAGGATAACCACAAACCAAGATTAACCTGGTAGCTAGCCCTACCAAGTCAGGAGAGGGCTCTCTCCTTATGAATCTCAATAAAGATGACTAAATAAATATGTATTTTAGGCTAGGTATAATAGCTCTATGGTTTTTTGTTTTGATTTGGTTGTTTTTGTTGTTGGATCAAATGCAGCAGGTAGCTTTGGGTCGAGGAAATCAAGTCAAGAAGGTGGGTGTTCTATGGGGCGAGGTAGGTAGGTGCTTTGGCACTTGAAATTGAGTGAGATGGGAGGTCTAAGACTGGTGAGGATCTGAGGAGGGCATGCAAGGATCATGTATCCTTCTCAAACAGTAGAAAACATAAAAAACTAAATGGTTTCCCAAGGCAAAGCACTGTAAACAATGTATTCTACATATTTATCTTGATATCATTCAGCTAGAAGAATTGAATTAGATTGTTGCACACATACCACATGAAAAAAACTAATAACAGAAGAATAAAATATGCAAAAACACTTTACCACAAGTATCCCATAAAAATAGCTGCAAATCCTGGTTTATTTCCTTGCCAAACTGTTGCTAAAGTTGTACAATGTAGCTCAGAGCATCCAAGAGAGTACAACCTTTACAAATGACTAAGAAAATACATAATATAGGCATCAAACAACTCATCCTGACCTTCAAGGGTCAAATCCATGAGAAGAGAGGCAGTTTCAACCATTTCCCAACTAAGAACTGGAATATAGGAAATCAAACAACTTGCCTCTATAAGCATGGAAACTGATTCATTGACCCTCAAAGTACCTAAACTAATGAATCTACCCTCTAAGATCATTTCACAATTAAATTTACATATCATAGCATTAATTACAATCATAAATTCATACATGAAGAGAGAAAAAGTCAACGTACAGTGAAAATAGGCGAAAACTGGATTTTTAGGCAAACTGGCTCTATGCGTAGCGCCGCTTCACAACCACTTTTGGAGGCCTTTCCCTTAGCCAAATTTAGCCCACGATAGCTCATTGGAAAGGAATTCTTGTCGAGTTTTTGTAACATCTTTAATTTGTTCATTTGGAGGTCATTTTCCCCCTCAAAATTGAAATCTTCCAAGGCTGCTTCTGTGTGTCCAAAAAGAGGCAGAGAGGTCATTTTTTGATAGTTGTTTGACCTTTTGGTGACCAAGTTTTGCTCCAAAATTGCTGAGATTTTCTGGTTTTGATGTTCTCATCATGTTGAATCCAAATATACAATCCATTCCTCCAAAAAGTGCTCTAGGGAAAAGTGCAGCGCCACCTAGGGCCATTTTCTGTTTTCAAAATTTCAAATTTTGAAAAAGACAAAAATTTATCAAAACTTACCCATATTTGGCACAAGGGACCATCATTAGTTGCTTTGATGGGCTAGTGAGGCTTCAGCCAAGATTTTCAACTTGTCTTGCTCCTTTTTTCTCCTTAAGGCCTTCTTCAACCTAGCCTTAAGTTTCCTCATCCTTATGTTGCATACTTTGTTTCGGGTCATGTAGTGGTAGGCCATGTGGAAAAGCATCTTCTTGTCTCTATTGGCCTTCTCAAGTAGCCCCTCAAGGTGTATATCAGCCATCTCAAGCCAATTTTCCCTGTCATCCTCAATCTCTTGTTCAATTGAAGTCATTTGCAGCTCCATGAGGACTTGTTTGTCGCTCAATTGTTTGTTTTCTTGCTCTAGATATTTGATGACCCACTTAGCCCTCTCTAAATTATCTGACAAGGATTTTATCTCAACCTATTTTTCTTTTATGATCATGTCTATGGCAGTTTTTGGATCCTGAGTTTCCAAGTCAATGACGTAAACCCCTTGATGAGTAAAGTATTGTAGTGGAAAATGCTATTCAACTTCTGGGGGTATGGTTTCTTCTTTACAAAAAGTGCCATATTCTCAATGTTTCTGAACATGAAGTAAGGGATATTCATCATTCTTACTCTATTGAAATGCATCAGCAGTCTAATGTGGTAGGCATACAATCGAGAGAACCTACCTTCACAAGTGAAGTACTTGATAATGATCTTCATCAATGGAGCAAACCTGTCTTCCAAAAACTTGAAGGGGAATACTCTCTTGAGTTTGTCTTTGTATCTAGCCTTGATGTAAGGCTTATAGTACTCCCTATCAATATCCTGACCTTTGTTCCACTTTTTCACACACAGTTGGAATACCTGTAGCCTCTGAGATGACATCTGGTGATAAGGTGAATGTAATCCCAGCAAGGGTTACTTCATTATTGTGAAAATGTGTCACAAACAACCTTGCCAACTCATGATGAAATTTAACCCTTTCTACCATTTCACAAAAGCCAAAGCATGACTGGTGTTTAAAACAATAAATGGCAAGTGGGCAAGCTTGCAACTCCCTCAAACTGGTAGGATCCTCTCTGATAATCCTTCCTCCTTTATGAGGCTTCCTGTGTTGTATGTTTCTCTCCCTGGAACTATCACTAAGGGTGTCTTCTTCAAATTCATATTCATTGTCTCTTTCCATTGCTTATTGTGGTTGTGAGCACTTATGGACAATGATGGGATAGGGTGGATGAAATAAAGATGAGTATGAAGAGATTTTAAGAAATGAGTAGGGTTTAGGGATATGAATAGAGTTTAGGGAGTGTAGGGTTTAGGGAGTGCATGAGGGAAATCAGATTCAAGAGATATGTATGAGGGAATGGGGTTTATTCTAGGGAATAATGGCAAGGATAGGGTAAGTAAAACAATGGAAAGATGATGAGAACTAGGGTTTCACCCTAGAAGCTAGGGTTTGAATTTTAAAAATGCTAAATACCAAGCTTAGCAAAAAAAACCCTAGATCATAAGATATGATGATAGTACTTACTTTTTAGAGAGAAAAACTGAGGATTTCGAGGTGATTTAGCAACTTGGGGAAAGATTTGGGCTTGGCTAGGAAGGTGCGCAGCGCCTCCCAGGTGTGTTGCGCCTGTGTAATTTGACATTGGAAAACCCTGACAGGTGTGCAATGCCTCCCAAGTGCACAGTGCCTCCCAGGTGTGCAGCGCCTATGCAATTTTACGCTAAAAAACCCTGCCAGGTGCACAACACCTCCTAGATGCGTAACGCCGGCCTCTAGTGCGCAATGCCATTTTACATACCACTTTTGGAGGCCTTCCTAGTGTCAAAATTGGGCATGTGATAGCTCATTGGAAATCCTGTCAAGTCTATTTTTCAGAACATCTTGAATTTTGTAATTTGGAGTTCATTTGTCTTGTCAAGAGTCCAATCACCCAAGACTAGTCAAAATGTGCAGGATGAAGCTGCCAAAATGCATAGTGATGTTGCAGTCAACTTTACGAGGTGTTCTAGAACTCAAAATTAAGCTCATGATATCTCATTGGAAAGCTATTTGTGTCTAGTTATCATTTGACACATCAAGAAAGTAATTTGGTTATTCCATCTAGGAGAAAGATTGATTTTACGAAGGTCACTCTAGAGGTGCATCAACCCTCATGAGGCAAATGATGTTTTTTACATTTCTCCCAAACCATGAAACCTGTGTAAAACTAAAAGATTTTTTTCTTCTTGGGTCAATGATGGACAAAAACCTCTCTCACTTTTGTCAAATTCATCTTTTCTTTCTCAAAAACATAGTTTGAAGAAAAATCGTCCCTTATGTGTGGTGAATGGCTTGTTCCTTGGAATGACTTCGCGACAAATGATGGAGACCTGATGTTTGATGATATGAAATGGCCTCATGCCTTCTGATATCCCTTATTCCTTGTCTACTTAGATATTTCTGATCCCATAGCGAACCCTAGCTCAGTGAGAGAGGAATTTATGGTTTTAGTGCTTGTTTCTTTTTTGCTTTTGCAGGTGAATTGGTGCTCATGATGACTTGATTTTTTGCAGTGGCAGGTGCTTGGAAACATCATTAGATGCTTAGGAGCAAAAGTAATTATTGGCCACCTCATGTCCTTTCTGATCATTATTGGCATGTAATCATCAAATTTTGACCATGGTGGGACCCTAAAACCTAATGAGACCAAACCCTATGTAATTGATGGAATGAACTGCAAAATGAACATGAATCATGACTAAAAAGTATGGAAGTAGATCAGCAAGTACATACCATGAGGGAAAAACTGAGGCAAACCCTACCATCAGTGGATCCATGACCTAATGGAATGCAACCTCATCAGAATGATACTCCTACTATGAAATACAAAAGAGCAGATTTTGATCAGCCAAGATTTTCAACTTGTCTTTCTCCTTTTTTCTCCTTAAGGCCTTCCTCAACCTAGCCTTAAGCTTCCTCATCCTTATGTTGCATATTTTGTTTCGAGTTATGTAGTGGTAGGCCATGTGGCGAAGCTTCTTCTTGTCTTTTTTGGCCTTCTCAATCAGCCCCTCAAGGTGTATATGAGCCCTCTCAAACCAAATTTTCCTGTCATCCTCAATCTCTTGTTCAACTGAAGTCAACTTGACCTTAGCCTTCTTGTCCTTTTTCCGGTTTGTTTGATCATTTGCATCTCCATGAGGACTTGTTTGTCACTCAATTGTTTGTTTTCTTGCTCTAGATATTTGATGACCCACTTAGCCCTCTCTAAATTATCTGACAAGGATTGTATCTTAGGCTCTTGTTCTTTTATGATCATGTCTTTCGTAGTTTTTGGATCCTGAGTTTCCAAGTCAATGACATCAACCCCTTGATGAGTGAAGTGTTGTAGTGGAAAATGTTATTCAACTGCTAGGAGTATGGTTTCTTCTTTACAAAAAGTGTCATCTTCTCAATGTTTCTAAACATGAAGTAAGGGATATTCATCATTCTTACTCTAGTGAAATGCATCAGCAATCTAATGTGGTAGGCATACAACTGGGAGAACCTACCTTCACAAGTGAAGTACTTGATAATGATCTTCATCAATGGAGCAAACCTGTCTTTCGAAAACTTGAAGGGGAATACTCTCTTGAGTTTGTCTTTGTATCTAGCCTTGATGTAAGGCTCGTAGTACTCCCTGTCAATATCCTGACCTTTGTTCTATTTTTCACCCACATCTAGAATACTTGTAGCATTTGAGATGACAGCTATTGATAAGGTGAAAGTAATTCCGACAAGGGTTACTTCATTATTGTGCAAATGTATCACAAACAACCTTGCCAACTCATGATGAAACTTAACCCTTTCTATCATTTCACAAAAACCAAAGCATGACTAGTGTTTAAAACAAGAAATGGCAAGTGGGCAGGCTTGCAACTCCCTCAAACTAGTGGGATCCTCTCTAATAATCCTTCCTCCTTTATGAGACTTCCTGTGCTGTATGTTTCTCTCCTTGGTACTGTCACTAAGGGTGTCCTTTTCAAATTCATATTCATTTTCTCTTTCCATTGATTATTGTGGATCTAAGCACTTATGGGCAATGATGGGATAGGGTGGATGAAATAAATATGAGTGTGAAGATATTTTAAGAAATGAGTAGGGTTTAGGGATATGAATAGAGTTTAGGGAGTGTAGGGTTTAGGGAGTGCATGAGGGGAATGAGATTCAAGAGATATGTATGAGGGAATGGGGTTTAAGAGATATGTATGAGCGAATGGGATTTAGTCTAGGGAATAATGGCAAGGATAGGGTAAGTAAAATAGTGGAAAGATGATGAGAACTAGGATTTCACCGTAGAGGCTATGGTTTGAATTTTAAAAATGATAAATACCAAGCTTAGCAAAAAAAAACCCTAGATCACAAGATATGATGATAGTACTTACTTGTGAGAGAGAAAAAATATGGATTTCGAGGTGATTTAGAAACTTGGGGAAACATTTGGGCTTGACTAGGTAGGTATGTAGTGCCTTACCCAAGTGCGCAGAACCTGTGAAATTTTACACTGGAAAACCCTGCCAGGTGTGCAGTGCCTCCCAGATGCGTAGTGGCGGCCTCTAGTGTGCACTGCCATTTTGAAGACCCGTTTTGGATGTTTTCCTAGTGTCCAAATTGGGCGTGTGATAGCTAGTTGGAAAGCTTGTCAAGGCTACTTTCTAGAACATCTTTAATTTTGAAATTTGGAGTTTATTTTCCCTGTCAAAAGTCCAATCTCCCAAGACTAGTCAAAATGTCCAGAGTGAAGCTGCCAAAATGCATATTGATGTTGCAGTCAACTTTTGAAGGTGTTACGCAACTCTAAATTGACCTCATGATAGCTCATTGGAAATATATTTGTGTCTATTTATCATTTTATGCATCAAGAAAGTCATTTGGTCATTCCATATAGAAGAAAGATTTATTTTACCAAGGTCACTCCAGAGGTGCATCAACCCTCCTGAGGCAAATGATGTTTTCGACATTTCTCCCAAACCATGAAACCTGTGTAAAAACTGAAAGGGGTTTTTCTTCTTGGGTCAATGATGGACAAAAAATTCTCTCACTATTGTCAATTTCATCTTTTCGTGCTCATAAACATAGTTTGAAGAAAAATGGTCCCTTATGTGTGGTGAATGGCTTGTTCCTTAGAGTGACTTCACGACAAATGATGGAGACCTGATGTTTGATGATATGAAATGGCCTCTAACCTTCTGATATCCCTTATTCCTCTTCTACTCAGATATCTCTGATCCCATAGTGAACCCTATCTCAGTGGGAGAGGAATTTAGGGTTTTAGTGCTTATTTCTCTTTTGCTTTTACAAGTGAATTGGTGCTCATGATGACTTGATTTTTTGCAGTGGCAGGTGCTTGGCAACATCATTAGATGCTTAGGAGCAGCAATCATTATTGGCCACCTCATGTCCTTTCTGATCATTATTGGCATGTAATAATCAAACTTTGACCATGGTGGGACCCTAAAACCTAATGAGACCAAACCCCATGTAATTGATGGAATGAACTACAAAATGAACATGAATCATGACTGAAAAGTATGGAAGTATATTAGAAATTACATACCATGAGGGAAAAACTGAGGCAAACCCTACCATCAGTGGATCCATGACCTAATGGAATGCAACCTCATCAGAATGAGACACCTACTATGAAATGCAAAAGAGAAGATTTTGATCATTGATGGCAGTGTGAAGTCACTAACACTAACAAAAGGTACTTCCATTTTTGGTATCTTTTATGCTGCAGATTGCCCGCTTTCACTAATTGGGTACACATATTCTAATTGGGTTGGTGATGGTATAGATTGCAAGTCCACCTTTGGTTATGTTTTCAGCTTTGGTTCAGGGCCTTTTTTCCGGTATAGCAAGAAGCAATCCACGATTTCTTTATCTACAACCAAGGAAGATTATAGAGGTGAAGTGAATGCAGCTACACAGGCTGTTTGGTTGCAGGGTATTCTCTTTAAGTTTGGTATTCAACATCCACTTCTGACTTTCATATTTTGTGACAATCAGGGGTCCATTGAGATATTGATTGAACCAGTTCAAAGGCATAGGACCAAGAACATCGAGATTTACATGCATTACATCTGCGAGCTGATTCGTGACTGAGTCATATCACTGCAGTGCCCCACTAAGTAGCAAGTTACAGACATCTTCACCAAGTCTTTCCCTGAAAATAAATTTTCAAAACTAAGAGATATGCTTGGAGTGGTGGAGATATCTAATTATGCCCTTCTAGCCACTTAGCCCTTTCTTCTTCTTTTGGGGGGGCCGGGGGGGGGCGTGTGTGGTTTCCCATGAGGTTTTCCTTGTTTCTTCATTTTATGAGGATCTTTTATTTATTGTACCTGAGTATCTAACATGGAATCTTGGCTGGGACTCAGTTTAGATAAGTGAGTTAGGATGAATGGTGGGTGTTGGAATATAATCCTAACATCTACATTTATTTTCTAGCCTAAGTATCCTTGACTTAGCCACATGCACTAATAATCATGTTCACACTTGGTTTTTGGTAAACTAGCTCGATGGAACAACTTTCCCTTGTTTTTTGCCTTTAAATGCTTAATATTATGGAAATATTGTTCCAACCACTTTCCTAAACCATTCACACATATAAGTGCATGTTCACACCTAACCGCACCTCATCCACTTTAGTTATTTGAGGATTGGCACCCCACATGAAGATTCCCCCTTAAATCAACGGATTTGGTCCCCCGGACCATTTTAGCATGTTTTATAGTTGCATTCCTTTGGAAATGCACCCCGCCTCATGCTTTCCCTGTGGCTGATAGTTGGCATAGTTTTTCTTGAGTCATTGTTCCTATTTTAGGCCTCCCTTTAGCTTTTCTTAGCCTTCTCTAGTTTTTTTACTATTTTTTTCCTAGTTTTCTAGATTCGACAATTTCTATATAACCACCTCCCTTTGAGATTAGATGTTTGGTTGTATTACTATTTTTCATTAATTTAATACATTGATTTTATGGAGTAAATTCTTTCTCTCCTCTCTTTAATATCAGCAAATTACTTGTGTTTAATTTAACTAGAATTCTAGATCTATCAGAGTTTCTACAGGAAATCGACATGGTATCAGAGCTAGTTCGAATCTAGTGGATTATAAACGGTTTTATTTGCAGGTATAGATAATCAAGAGGTGAAGCAAGCAGAAATGGATCATCTCTCTCATCCCACAAAACTCCTTCTAAATCCTTTCAATTACTTTGAATGGAAGACAGAGATCACTCTGCTCCTCTAAAGTAAAGGGCTTTACAGGGTAACAATGGGAATGGAGACTGAACTGACTTTTGCAGCGGAGAAGATCAATTATCTCAATAAATTAGATGAACCAATTGTTCTTCTATGCCTATTAATTTCCATAGAACTCCTCTTTCATGTCAGCGGAGCCACTACTCCCAATGCGGTCTGGACCACATTGGAAGGACTATTCTGCAAGCAGGATGAAATGAGAGTGCAGAATGAACTCATATCCCTCAGTCGAACTCATTTCAGCAACCTAAAATAATACTTCACCAAGTTTAAATCCCTCCTCGTTGAACTTGATTCATGTGGAGTCAAGAAAGAGGAATACCAACTCATCCTTTCAATTCTCTCAAAATTAGGCCCTGAATATTCCGTATTTGTATCGTCTTTTCAAGCATCTAAATTGACTCAGGAAAAATGGAAAATGCCTCCATTGAAGGAATTCATTGCAGCATTGACTCAATATCAAGCTCAGTTAGTCCAAATGGGTGCCATCAAGCATTCAAATAACCAAGCACTTGTGGCTACTTATGCTCCAAAGAGCAGTGGAAGAGACAAGCAAAAAGGGAAGGGTAAATTTAATGAATCAAAGAAGGAGAGACCCATACAATATTCAAAGATATTTTCTTTGCCTAAGGGTAAGAAGAAGGAGGAGAGAACAATTTTCAGTAACCATTCCAAAGGTTTTCATCCAGAATAAAATTTCATGAGGAAACAATCGATAAGATGGCTAAGCAATTGCAGCAGCACAATCTCATCGTGCCCGAGAATGCAAAGAAGAAGGATGATAATAGAATGGGAGATGGGAGAGGGAGAGAACAAGATGTTCATGATTTAATGGTTGTCACATACACTCCATCACCCATCGGAATGAGTTAGTGACCCATCTCCTTGAATAGGTGCATCGAACCATATGGCTGCATCAGAAGATGAATTTTCCTCCATTGAAGAAAGCACTAGATCCCCAATTTACTTGGGAGATGCCACACATGCAAAGGTGTACGAAGAAGGAATTGTAGACCTTGAAGGGGGATGCTTCACAAATGTGCTTCATGTTCCCTCGTTGTCTGCAAATCTTCTCTCGATATATTAGATCACTTATTCCAGCTCTGGAAGGAAGGTAGAGTTCACTCCAGACTCCGCAATGATTACCAACATTTCCTCAAGCTCACAGCTTGCACATGGAATTGCATATCACAGTTCTCGTTTGTATTTATTATCCCACTTTGTTCCTAAATCTATTAGCACTGTATTTCTATCACAATCTAATGATATCAGTAGGTTATGAGATGAAATATTTGGCCACCTAAACTATAATTAGTTTCATGAACTCAGTAAGGAAAACATGGTAGAAGGATTGCCCGTTATTAAATTCACAAGCGGTGTATGTCAAGGATGCATTCTCGACAAGCATCCAGAGTAAAAGATTGACACAGGGAAGGCACAAAGGGCTTCTTCACCTCTTGGGCTTATTCACAGTGACATCACAGGCCCATTCCCGCAACCTTCAATCAGTAAGGCTCGATATGTACTCACCTTCATAGATGATTTCTCTCGCTTTACTTGGGTATTTTTTTCTGAAATTAAAATCGGAAGTATTTGAATTCCTTATAGAATTTAAAGCACTTGCTGAGAATGAGTCTGCGTTTAAGATTAAGATACTTTGTATTGATAATGGGGGGGAGTATGTCAACAGAGATGTGCAGAAAATTTGTATTGATGTAGGTATACAGCTACAACACATAGTGCCATATACACCACAGCAAAATGGTGTCACAGAGAGGAAAAACCAGTTGTTAAAAGAGATGGACAATTGTATGCTACAGTCTAAATCATTATCTCCTAATCTATGGGCTGAAGTGATTAATTGTGCCGCATACATTCAGAACCACATCCTCACAAATCACTCAAAGGCACCACTCCATTTGAATGTTGGACTGGTAAGAAAACGAAAGTGTCGCACTTTAGCATTTTTGGTTCACGAGCATGGGCTTACATTCCGACAGATAAGAGGAAGGATTTGGTGACTCAAAGTGTTGAATGTATCTTTGTTGGAGATCCTAACAGTGTCAAATGATATAGATTTCTGGACTCTCACACTGAAAATTTTCTTGTAGCTTGAAGTGTGAAGTTTGAAGAAGAATCGCTACATGATTTTTCAACAAACCCTGCCAAGAAACCGCTTGTTGCCACCAATGAGGAGGAGTCCGAAACTTCTTCAAGCACTTTAGATCAGCCATCAGGGAAGACTCTTTGGTTTGATTCCTAGGATGAGGGGAAGGTCACAGTTGCTCCAACTCAGCTACCAACTTGGGCAGAGAAAACCCTGCAAGATGTGGGTGAACTAGTCGGTGATCCTACGGATGCAAGAAGGACTAGATCACAGTTTTTTAGGGCTCCTCAAGCCCTGGCTGCCACCTAACCATTGCTTCCCATGCATTTATATATGACACTTGGTTCAGATCCATAGTCAAACTCTGAGCTACTAGAAACCCGCTTTGGGAGGCTGTCGTGGATGAAGAGTACTCTTCTCTCATGGAAAACAACACATGGGACTTGGTTCCACTTCTAATGTGGAAGAAATCTTGTTCGATGTCGATGGATCTATAAAACAAATATTGTTGCATATGGTGAGATCAGAAAATAAAAAAGCTTGACTTTTTTCAAAAGGATACTCACAGGAACATGGCATAAACTACAAAGAGACATTTGCACCTGTTGCAAAAATGGACTCCATTTGACTAGTTTTAGCCATTGATGCTTCTCGCAAATGGTAAGTTCAACACATGGATATGAAGAGTGCATTTCTTCATGGATATCTTAAGGAGGAGATATATATGGAGAAGCCATAGGGATACATTCAAAACTCTTCCCTCTTTTGCAGATTAAAGAAATCTTTGTATGGCCTAAAACAAGCTCCCAGAGCCTGGTATGCAAAGATGGATTCTTTCTTGCTTTCCATTGGATTCATTCGATGCAAATCTGATCCGAATGTTTATTTTCTACAACATGATGATTTCATTTTGCTGATATTACTTTATGTATGTGATTTACTGATGACAGGTAACCTTACCTCACTATTGATTCGGCAAAATCAACATTGCACAATCGATTTTCCATGATAGATATGGGACTGTTGCACTACTTTCTTGGTCTTGAAGTTTCTCAGTATACTTCAGGGATCAAGATGGCTCAGTCTAAGTATGCATCAGATCTACTTGTCCGATTTCAAATGATAGAATGCAAGCCAGCAACATCTCCCTTTCTTTCGGGGATCATATTTGAGGATGCAGGTACTACACCTTTGGTGGATAGTACACTATATTGACAGTTGGTTGGGAGTTTGTTGTATCTTACTCACACCCGACCTGATATATATTTTGCAGTAGGATTTTGTTCTAGATATATTGAGGAGCCCCATGAGCTTCACTGGAAAGTTGCAAAGAGAATCCTTAGATATGTGAAAGGTACTTCCAGTTTTGGTATCTTTTATGTTGCAGATTGCCCACTTTCACTGATTGGGTACAGAGATTTTGATTGGGCTGGAGATGCTACAAACCGCAAGTCCACCTCTAGTTATGTTTCTAGCTTTGGTTCAGGGCCCTTTTGCTATTCTAGTAAGAAGCAATCCATGATTTCTTTATCTACATCCGAGGCAGAGTATAGAGGTGCAGCGAATGCAGCTATACATGCTGTTTGGTTGCAGGGGCTTCTCTCCGAGTTTGGTATTTAGTATCCACTTTTGACTGTTATATTTTGTGACAATCAGGGGTCCATTCAGATATTTATTCATCCATTTTAGAGGCATAGGACTAAGCACATCAAGATTCACAAGCATTACATCCGCGAGTTGATCCGTGACCAAGTCATATCACTACAGTGCCCTACTGAGCAGCAAGTTACATACATCTTCACCAAGTCTTTCACTAAAAATAAATTTTCAGAACTAAGAGCTATGCTTGGAGTGGTGGAGATAGCTGAGTAGGCCCTTCTGGACACTTAGCTCTTTTTTCCTCTTTTTCAGCGGGGGGGGGTGGGGAGGTTCCCACGAGGTTTTCCTTCTTACTTCATTTTATGAGGATCTTTTATTTATTGTACCTCAGTACCTAACATGGAATCTTGGCTGGGACTCAGTTTAGATAAGTGAGTTAGGATTAAGAGGGGGTGTTGGAATATAATCCCAACAACTACATTTAAGTTTTAGCCTAAGTATCCTTCACTTAGCCACATGCACTAAAAATCATGTTCACACTTGGTTTTTGGTAAACTAGCTCAATGGACCAAATTTCCCTTTTTTTTTTCCTTTAAAGGCTTAATATTATGGAAATATTGGTCCAGCCACTTTCCTAAACCATTTAGAAATATAAGTGCATGTTCACACCTAACCACACCTCATCCACTTGAGTTATTTGAGGATTGGTGCCCCACATGAAGATTCCCCCTAAAATCAAGGGATTTGGTCCCCTTAACCATTTTAACATGTTTTAAAGTTTCCTTCTTTGGGAAATCACCCCTCCTCATGATTTCCTCATGGATGATAGTTGGCATAGGTTTTCTTGAGTCATTGTTGCTATTTTATGCCTCCCTTTAGCTTTTCTTAGCCTTTTCTAGTTTTTTACTAGTTTTTTCCTAGTTTTCTAGATTCGACAATTTCTATATAATCGCCTCTCTTTGATATTAGAGGTCTGGTTGCTCATGTATTACTATTGTTCATTAGTTTAATAATTGATTTTATGGAGCAAATTATTGTTGGGTTGTGTTATATTCTTTCCATGGACCCTATATTAGGTTGCGTGAACCTACCTATGGTTTTCAATCCATGGTTTTGGATGCGATGGTTTTTGGTCCATGGTATTGGATGCGATGGTTTTCAGTCCGTGGTATTGGATGCTTCGACATGTATAAATATGTATTATAACATTGAAAGGAAAATCATGAAATATCAAGCTGGTAGTCCCAGTTTTGGGATCCAAGGGGAATCTCTGTGTATGTGTTATGCTCTCGCATTGTTTATTTTCTGTGTTTAAGAATTCATATTCAGCTAATTTCTGTACGGGGTTAAAACATATATTTGGTATCAGAGCTATTTTGGCTTCAAGGGGACGCCTTTGTGGCTGACGGATTTCACTCGGGCCTATGGTAGACCCTGCTGAGTGGGAGATCTGCGAGATCGATTCTGGTAGTGAAAGAAGATGGCGAGCAGTGGAAAGATAGAGATCGAGAAATTTAATGGTCAGAGTTTTGAGTTGTGGAAACTCAAGATGGAGGATCTATTGGTGGATAAAGATCAATGAATCCTGTTAGATACAGGTACTAAACCAACGGGAGTGTCCAATGAAGAATGGAAGAAGTTGGATCGGAAGGCAAAAAGAACAATACGATTGTGTGCTTCAGATTCAGTATTGTTGAATGTATCAGTGGAAGCTATGACGAAGGCTTTGTGGGACAAGTTAGTGACTTTGTACCAATCTAAGTCTCTGGTGAATAAAATGTTCCTACGGAAAAAGCTGTATAACCTAAGGATGAAAGATGGAGACTCGGTGACAGAGCATATGAATGCATTTAATACTATGGTAAGCCAGTTATCGTCTATTGAAATCAAAATTTCAGATGAAGATAAGTGCATTACTTTATTGTGTTCTCTACCAGATTCATGGGATAGTCTAGTTATTGCAATAGGTAGTAATGCAACTGCCTTGCAGTTCTATGAAATAGTCTCATCCTTGCTAATGGAGGAGATGAGACAGAAAAATATGGAGAGCCAGAATGGTGATGCCTTGTCTGTACGAGGACGATCCCAGAACAAAAACAAAAATAATTCATCGAGTGGGAGATCTAAATATCCAGGAAAACCTGCAAAGGTGGTGTGATGGAAATGTGGAAAGGAAGGGCACTACAAAAGGGACTGTAAATATAAAGCTTCTGACAAAGGAAAGGGATCTGATGATTCTCCTTCTAAAGAGGTGAAAACCACCTCAGATGAAGGTGGGGATGTGTGCTTGGCTTCTTCAAGTACACATGTAGATCATGAGGCATTGTTGATTGACTCAGGTACATCCTTTCACTTCACTCCCCATAGAGAGTGGTTCTGCGAGTATGATAAATATAATGGTGGTGATGTCTTCTTAGGGGATGATAGGGAGGCTAGAATCGTTGGTTGTGGAAAAGTAAAGTTGAAGTTGCAAGGTGGAAGGGTTAGAACACTTTCGGGTGTTCAGCATATTCCTACATAAGCTAGAAATCTGATTTCTGTAAGCAAGCTGGATGATGCAGGTATAAAATAGTGTTCGATAAGGATACCTGCAAGATGGTTTGGGGAGCACTGGTATTGACGCGGGGAGTTCGGACTGGAACTCTGTACAAGCTGCAAGGTAGCACTGTTGTTGATGGGTGCAACAGTTTTGTGGTTCCTGAAAGTGGAGCAAAAAATTTAGTGGTCTCTGGAGAGAAGACCATGTTGTGGCATTAAAGGCTTGGACATATTGGAGAGAAGGGCCTTCGAATACTTCATGGTAAAGGTATGGTAGAAGGTATGAGTAATAGCTCTCTGGATTTTGATTTCTGTGAAAATTGTGTATATGGGAAGCAGAATCGGGTGAGTTTCCCCTCTGGTGGTAAGAGGACGAAACAGATTTTAGAGCTTGTGCACAGTGATGTGTTTGGACCTGTGAAAGTTCCATCACTGGGTAAGTCTGTGTACTATGTATCATTTATAGATGACTTCTCAAGGAATACATGGATATATTTCCTTAAGAAGAATCTGAAGTCTTTGACAGGTTTAAAGAATTTTTAAGGCTCTGGTGGAAAATCTGACAGAGAAGAAGATAAAGGTACTGAGGACAGATAATGGTGGAGAATTCTGCAAGAAGTGTGGTATAGCACATCAGAATATTACTCCATATACACCTCAGCAAAATGGATTTGCGAAGAGAATGAACAAGACGTTGATGGAAAGGGCAAGAAGCATGCTCAGTGGTGTCGGGTTAGGATAGGAATTCTGGGTAGAGGCAGTGGAGATAGCATGTTACTTGGTCAACAAATCACCTTCATCAGTGTTGGAGGATAAGACTCCACAAGAGGTATGGACTTGTAAGAAACCCTCTCTTTCACATCTGAGAGTATTTGGATGTGATGCATATGTACATGTTCTAAAGGAGAAACAAACCAAGTTGGATAGTAAATCTGAAAGTGCATCTTTATTGGGTATAAGGATGGTTTAAATTGTTATACGCTTTGGAACCAAGCAATAAGGAAGGTTGTGTACAGCCGATATGTGGTGTTTAGAGAGGTGAAATATGTTATTAAACTTGAATTCCAACCAAAGGAACCTGAGAAGATAGAGTTTGAGCTAAAGGAGGAAGAATCAGACTCTACAGCAGAGGAGGAATTTGAAGATGAAGAGCCACAAACTTCGGGTGTAATAAGATCAGTTCGAGAAAGAAGGTAGCCAAAATGGTATAGTCCATCTGCTTTTGTTCAAATTTTTCTTTATCTATTACTGATGATGATCCCAGAACTGTGAAGGAAGTAGTAGATTCAGAAGATGGAAAACTCTGGAAAGAGGCCATGGTTGATGAATGGCATCTTTGCAAAAAAATGAGGCTTGGGATCTAGTGGAGTTGCCAGATGGAAGGAAACCCATTGGAAAAAAATGGGTGTTAAAAAAGAAGACAAATGAAAAAGGAAAGGTGGAGAAATACAAAGCTCGGTTGGTAGCAAAAGGTTATTCCCATGAGGTTTTCCCTGTTTCTTCATTTTATGAGGATCTTTTATTTATTGTACCTGAGTATCTAACATGGCATCTTGGCTGGGACTCAGTTTAGATAAGTGAGTTAGGATGAATGGTGGGTGTTGGAATATAATCCTAACATCTACATTTATTTTTTAGCCTAAGTATCCTTGACTTAGCCACATGCACTAAAAATCATGTTCACACTTGGTGTTTGGTAAACTAGTTCAATGGAACAACTTTCCCTTGTTTTTTGCCTTTAAAGGCTTAATATTATGGAAATATTGTTCCAACCACTTTCCTAAACCATTCACACATATAAGTGCATGTTCACACCTAACCGCACTTCATCCACTTTAGTTATTTGAGGATTGGCACCCCACATGAAGATTCCCCCTTAAATCAATGGATTTGGTCCCCTGGACCATTTTAGCGTGTTTTATAGTTGCATTCCTTTGGAAATGCACCCCTCCTCATGCTTTCCTTGTGGCTGATAGTTGGCATAGGTTTTCTTGAGTCATTGTTCCTATTTTAGGCCTCCCTTTAGCTTTTCTTAGCCTTCTCTAGTTTTTTTACTAGTTTTTTCCTAGTTTTCTAGATTCGACAATTTCTATATAACCACCTCCCTTTGGGATTAGATGTTTGGTTGCTCATGTATTACTATTTTTCATTAATTTAATACATTGATTTTATGGAGTAAATTCTTTCTCTCCTCTCTTGAATATCAGCAAATTACTTGTGTTTAATTTAACTAGAATTCTAGATCTATCGGAGTTTCTGCAGGAAATCTACATGGTATCAGAGCTAGTTCGAATCTAGTGGATTATACACGGTTTTATTTGCAGGTATAGATAATCAAGAGGTGCAGCAAGAAGGAGTAGTAGTGGTAGTAGGAGTATGGGATGGAAGTGTAGAAGAGCTGCGTGGAGAAGGGGGTGAAGAACCAGGGGAACTTGGGGTTGACCGAAATAAAACTTTGATAGGGGTCGGAACACCACTTGGCTGAACTGTTTTAGGACTCGTAGCAGTTAGGTCTTCTTTTTGCTTTTGTTTTCTAATGATCTTAGGAATTAAATTTGGATTTGCAAAAACAGCTGGGCTATTTGGATCAGGATTTGATCGTGTATTGCGCATTTGCTTTGTAGGAGCCATCTTCTACTCTATTTTTTGGCAACTTTTGCTAAAAAACAAAACACCATAGGTCGGCCGAAGCTTTCAAAGGTCGGTTTCTTCCTCTATGGGGTTGCAGACTGGTTTAGTGATATTATCTAAGGAGTTCCCCAGCGGAGTCGCCATTATGTTATCACTCAGGTTGTCCCTAAGCTCCTTTAGGGATACGGCCGAGGTAACCACAAACCAATCTTTGGATTGCAGGTTCTAGCCCACCTGCAATTAGAGAGGGCTCTCTCTTAATGATTCAACTTTGTTGATGATTTTAGGCTAGCTTTTGGCTCAGGGGGTTTTTGTTTGTGTTTGGCTAGAAGGAAAATGCTTTCCGGCAGAGAGGCAATTTATGAAGTGATAAGTTTCAAACCATTGGGCATGGAGTCATGGGTTAGGATTATCAGTGCGTCTTTCTGGTCATAAGAGAAATAATGAAGCAGGATAGCTGCTCATAACACAATCTTCAGACTAAAAGGATGAATGATATGTAAGAAATGAGAGGCACTTAAGAATCTCTCATTTAACTTAACAGAGGGAAAGATGATCTCTATCTAGGGGCAATGAAGAATCCCTGGATAACTGTCTTGGGTAAAGGCAAACATGAGCCATGTGGAATTCATATTTATGCTTAAACAAAGGAAAGCATAAAGAAACAACAGAAATTGAGCATAGAGTGTATTTAAACAAATTCTAAGCTAATCTTTCTTTCTGTTGTTTAAGAGCGTAATTCATGAACGAAAACAGAGGTAAGAAGCACTTATTGGGTTATGCAACAACATGATAATTCCATAATCACTCTTCAACCAGTAAACACAGTGAACAATCCGTTCTCCAAGGCTCATAAGCAGTCTTTGATTATAGAAACTTATCAGATATTACAGTGTGCGTCTCTCACGGAGAAAAATCAGCTAGATATAGCTTGTTGACTAATCAACCAACCAGCCAACCAACCCGTAATATAGTATTCAGGGCTGTCTTTATAGTGAAAATATCTCAAACTTATTTATTACAATTGACCTAGAACAGGTCTGCAAAAAGAGCTTTCTAAACCTAAAATTGTGCCAAAATTAAATACAGGTAAATATCTATTGAACTGTGTCATAGGTAGTTGGATTAAAAAGGAGTGCAATGTGGCCCTTGGAGCCTCGATGTAGTACTGTTGGAATAACTGTGCTTTGGGATTTGCAGTTTTGTTCTGGTGCGAGTTAAATGTGCAATAACCATGATTTGAGATTTTTGAGTGGCCTCACCATTTTTCTTTGACTTTGCTGGAAGGTATTAAATTTTCTCCTACTTTGGGCCGCTGTTAAGATCTTCGCTGATACTCTTCGCCGCTACATTGATGGTCTCCGCCACTTTCTTATACTCTTTGACTTGTTTTCTCTCTGTGAATTTGATCTGATACTCTTTAATCTTTGTCTCTGGTCTCTTCATGTCTTCAAATTGGTTTAATTTGGCAAAATCGGGCAATTTCGGGCCTTTTCGGTGCAAAACGGGCCAAGGAATCACAATATTCCCTAAATATTCCCCAATTTGGCCTATTTCCCGTAGCGATGCTAATAGCGCATCGAACATTTCCTCTGTTTCTCATTCCGGAGCTCTGAAGCATGATTTTTCCTCTTGCACGAATTTTCGGTTTTTTGGCTGCTGACATCAGCAGTACGATGGATGACGTCAGTAGTGGGGTCCTTTGGTACGGATGTGACGTCAGCATGCTGACGTCATCAAGGTGACGTGGCAGTACGGCGGGGTGACGTGGTAGGGATACGTGGCAGGGTGACGTGGCATGGAGGCGTGGCGTGGAGGCGACCTGGCAGGATGAGGTGGCGCTCCTGTTATGTGAGGGGAGGGCGGTTTTCCCTGTGCGTCGGACCACCCTTGGTACGGAGGTGGTTTCTGTCAGGGGTGGCCTGATGCAATGGGAGGCCGCCACTTGTCCCGGTGTACGACGGTAAAACCGTCGGACATCAGGTGGTAACCTACCACCGTAATCGGGCGCGTGATGTGATCAAGGACTGTCGGATCTGGGGGAGGCGATCCGACGGTGGATGGGAAAGGGAGATGTGCGGGGTTTAGAAAAGGTGCGCGCACATTAAAGGCTTAATTTTTCATGGCACGGTGGGTTTTTAACTTTAGAAAATGGATAAATGTGTTTGCGCGATGAAATCTTATCAAACAAACATTAATATTTTTCACAGAAGAATGCGCGGGGAGGGTTATTTAGCATTTGGAAAGGGTTCCCTTAGTGTTTGGAAGGGGTCCATACACTTGGGAGTGGAAATTTTTGCAGAGGGAGGGTTCTTACTAAAGTCCAAGTGACTTAGTAATTCCCAGTGAAGTATTTATGGTTATATTTTAACCAGGGGGAGGGGATATTTACATAAGGGGATTATCTACATAGTTTTAGTAGGGGGATGGGGAAAATATAGGGAGTTAAATAATAGTGTTAGTAGTTAATATGGAGATGACAAGAAAACGCTAAGTTTCAGAAATCTTAGGCTTGAAAAGGGGAGATAGAACCTTATAGAGAGAGTATGGATTCTCTTTGAGTGAAGCAGGTCTTCTCCCAAGCTAATGACATGAAAATGATGAAACTAAGAGATATCAAGTAGATCTTGACCTCTTTTTGGGGAAATTAGTTAATGATTTGGGGGAGATGGAGAAAGAAAGTTAGTTATGCCTGTTTTGAGCTCTTTCACATAAAACTGCCTGGTGATTGTGTCCTGAGTAGAGATGACACCCTGAAAACATGGAACTGGATCAGCAATCAAGATTCTACAACCTCAAAACTACCTACCCAGCCTACTTACCTAACATTTTTTCTTCTTTTGGTTTGGGTGCACTTAGACTTGCAGACCCATCATTTCAATTTTTTCTTTTCTATACCTTCCTATCTACAAACTACCCTTTTTTCTTCCGAGGGCCCAGATTAAGCAGTGGGGCTCCTTTGATTCTCTACCTATCTAAGAATCTGCCAAGATTAAGCTGTTTTGGACAGATTTTCATCCTCTATATTCTAAAACAGGAAATTGAAACCTAGGGAGACCAAGATTAAGCTGTTTGGACCTCCCTTTAGCTGAAAATTGTACAAAACTAGAATAACTTCTCAAAATTTGGAAAGCAGTTAGGTAAACTCTGAGTAGCCTTCTTTGCTTGGTGACTGTTTAGAAAATATGGAGCATTGTAGCATGCAAAGTATAACATATTTGGTTTGTAAAAATGTCAATCATGAAATATGAGTAACCTGCTACAGCAGGAGGCTAACATATCCCATAGTGTACCATCTTAGATTGAGACAGCATGTTCCTTACTACATTTTTGTCCAATCTCTGGTCGATGCTGGACACCAAACTCACCAAGTCCACAGGTTGTGATTGTGATTGTGATTATGAAGAGGTTTGGTGGTGAAGGAAGATGGATTTGGCTTTTGCAAAGGTGGAGGAAGGTGTGGAGAGGTCGTAAGAATCCCCTAGTACCCTTCTGAAGACTTCCATTGCAATCGGATTTCGAAAAACCACTTATAGGGAATTCTACAAGAGGCTACAGTCGATCTACAAGAGGAGGCTGAGAGCTATTTTTGGAGTTTTGAAGGTGGAAAAATGATGGGAAAGGGGAAATGAAGGCTAGATGAAGGTATTGAGGTGTCTGGAGCTTGTCAAGGAAGATTAAGAAAGAACATGATGGTTGGATTTGTTCAAATGGCAAGAGGGAAGCTTATGGAGAAAAATGCAGAAATTAGGGTAGATTGGCGAAATGTTGCGGATGACTTGGAAAACCTATGAAAAGTGAGCAGGTGCTAGATGTTTTATGGATGTATGGTGAGTTGAGGTGTCCTATAAGAAATCTGCACATCTACTTACAAAAACTGATCAAAGAAAGGACTAACTATGCTATGAAAACATAAATTTCTCTAGCTTGACCTAATTTCTGACCTACGAACAGAAAATGCTGAACAGTAACCTTTGAATACAAAATCATGCAGAGAGATTTATGGTAAAAGAACAGGAAATGATCTAGGAAACTAAATCTAAACCAATATATCAATCTTTCCAATTCAAGTCATCACACTAGAAGTTGCATGGAAGAGCAAAACTATGTTTTTGGTGGCAGAAGTAGTGCCTTGACCTCAAATCATAGTCCCAGGAAGGGAGAAGGGAGATCAGGGCCTATTGTTGGCCTTTTTGAATCTTATTTTATCACTGCATTAACCTACTTGAGCAACTGAAACAAAAACAGCTATGCAAACCATCAAAAGCAACCTAATCTAACAAAGTAAAATGAATCTATGTAACAAAAATTAACTCATGAACTAAAGCAAAAACATATAAGTACAAAGAAATAGGTGTTAGGTAGCTTGGGTTGGGCCCTAATTCAAGAGCTTCAGTCCTCTAAAAGAGATCAGTACTCTTTCAAAAACTGTTTCATCTTCATTATCAAAAATAATAGTCACATTACATAAATTGTTCTAAAAAAGGAAGCTCGAAAATGAGCTGAAAAAGTGTTGCACAAAAGTGCGAAAATTCTACTAATGACTGGCTAACCTACTCAAGCTCTAAGACCCCTTATTTATACAAATGGAGTACTCCAACAGTCCTCCTAAATTCAAGCAGCTCGACTTCCCAGAACTGGAGATAAACAACAGCCCTTCTTTACTTGCTCGGTTGTCCCTTGGATGCATCAATGTGGACCTTTCTGCTCTGAGTTTTTGACGGAGGATTCAAGGAAAGGGGTCATAAATGAAGGTGACACCCCCTACAAATCCTCTTCCCTGTTTTCCTCAAGTATTTGCTGCCATTTTCTCATAAATCCCTTGAATTTGTCCAAAGTTGGCAAAAATATATGCATAAAGCACACATGGTGGATTAAGTCGAAATAAGAGGCAAAATGAGCCCATATAATTACCCATTTCTAGGGCTCATCATCACCCCCCTACTGAATGGGTTGCTCATCCTCTGAGCAACTAGTCTACCTCTTCATCCTTGATGGCTCTGACAGATTCCCTGACATCCCATGCTTCTGATGTGATATATTCTTCTTTATCATGGAATCTTGCCTTTCTATCCACCTCTTCCCACTATTTTTGTTCTTCCTCCTCTTTTACTCCTTCTAGTTGTCCTAGTAGTAGTGGAGGACTGAACTTGAGGCCAATACAATTGGCCTTCAAACTTTGCATAGAGTGCTTATATAGTGGCACTCTCCTCATGGCTTCCCTCATCTTGTTTGGGGAGTGATACTCCCTTATCCGTAGGCTGTGTGGCAATGTGTTCCACCTTCTCATGCAGGCATGAATGCAGTCATCTCCAAACAATCTCTCCATGTCGTCGAAATGAGCAATAGCTTGGGCTTGCTTATAACCATAGTCAGGGGTAACTTTAGGATTACCTACAAGGTGTTGGTGGGGATAGATGAGAGCCATGGGGTCTCTTCCTTCTGCTCTAATGATTAAGGGTTCATTCAGCTCTTTTGCCATTATTTTTCTAGATTTCTGCTACCCTTTTCTCTTCATGGTTCATCCAAGATGCCATGGCCATCAGTTGTAAGTCTCCTAACATAGAATTTGGATCCCATAAGTTCATATCAGTAAGTGCCATGTTGTGCAAGTAAAACTCTGCTAGCTTCACTTTGTCCTCAACGGAACTATGATCACATAGATTCATGAATTGGCCATAATCCTGAAAAGGTATTGTGCCCCTATGGGCTAGTGCCTTGATCTGAAATTAGAGCCACTGATCCTTGAGGTACACTGCATATGATTTGGATGGCTGCCTACACTGTAATGCCTCCATAGCCCAGCTGGCCATGTAGGCTAATTGGGCTTCCTTTTCCTGTAGCTACCTTCTCAAGATCAACACCTCATTTTCTGCCTAGGATTCCCTTTTCTGTTGTTGTCTTATTAACGTCTCATTGTCAGCATGGGGTTCCTCTTCCTGTTGTTGCCTTTTTAAGATTGACAACTCATTTCCTCCTTGAGTTTCCCTTTCTTGCAGCTACTTCTTTAACATTTCATTTTCTACCTCCAATTGAGCTCTTTTGATGTTTTCTGTATGCCTACCCATGCTCAATTCTTTGCCCATTTCACCCAATTTTTTTTCCATGTGCCCAATGTCTTCCACCCTTTTGATTTTGAAATTTGCATCCATGTATGGATCCTTATTCTTTCCTTTTCCAGCTCAAAGAAAAGAGGGACTACAACCTTTTGTGGGATGATTTCCCCCCCTTCTAGAAGGTTGTAGTAACAGCCTAAGTTAGGCTGAGGTTCAGGCCCTCATATCTCTTTTTCCTTGTCTTCCTCCATAATTTGTTCTTCTGCCTTCTGTCTAGGTTTTTCAGTCTCTTGGAGCTTTGCCAATGTCTCCTGTAGAGGGGTCCGTGCCTCATGTAAGACTGTTCTAGAGTCTATTAGTTTGATCCTTTCTTTCTAAGTAGAGATCTTAGGACTTCCTCTTTCATAAGTGATGGGGGTTTTGGAGGGAGATTCCTCCTTTGTTGCAGTAGAGACATCCTCAATGATCATGGGCTCCTTTGAAGGTGGCTGAGGCTTCCCCATCTTTATTCTGGTGCTCTTTTTAGCCTTGAAGTACATAGATGGTTGTCTCTTCCTTTTTCCTTTGGGCTTGGCTAGAGTACTAAGTGCAGTAAGAACAACTCTTGCCTCTCTTGCTAGTGTCTCAGGAGACACGTCTTCTTGCTTTGCTTCTTCTTCTTCATCTATTGTTTTTCCTATTTCTGCTGGTTTTGTTTCTGTTGTCTCTTATTTTGTTTTCTCCTCTGCTTGCTTACTTTCTGTCTTTCCTATGGCAACGTTTTTCTGCACTATCTTGGGTTTCTTCCTTTCAATTCTTGGTCTCTTCTTTTTCTCTACTGTGGTTTTGCCCTTTTCTACTTTTGGTTCTTTCTTCTTCTCTGCTTTAGGCTCATCTTTGGTGGTGCCATGTGTCTCCTCTCCTATCTGGTTTCCTTCTTCTTCTGTGTGGGGTTCCTCTTCTCCCAATTAAGTGTTCTTTTCTTCTTCATGGATTTCCTTCTCAGCTTCCCCTTTTTGTTCCTCCTCTCCACTTCCAAATGGACTAAGGTCCTCATTGACAGTTTTTATATCATTCTCTTTAGTCATGTTACTGAAAATCTCCCAGGCTATGGGGATTGTGAAAGTGTGGAGGGCATCCTCCACCAGCAATTTAATTAGCCCATGGTGAGCCAATTGGTCTA
>APFE031632024.1:0-27816 GCA_000404065.3 Pinus taeda
CTATTGCAGTGATTGAACCGTTCCAACAATAGGACCTAGATATCATTGGGGATATTTTCCCACATTCATTAAAACAACAACGCTACATTCTAAAAACAAATGATTACTTCACGTGGTGGACATAAGCAGTTCCACTCAAACAAGTGAATGACCAAGATGTCATCAACTTCCTCCAGTAGAACATTATCTCACGCTTCGACATCCAGTATCCCTTGTTTTTGATAATGGAATGTACTTTTCGTCTTTAAAGATTTATGATTTTTCATTACAAAATGGTAGTGTGCTGAAAAAATCATCCAACTACTACCCACAAGGAAGTAGTCTAGCAGAATCCATGAATAAAAACCTCATCCACATAATCAAAAGGACCATTTTCTCTGAGCAACGTAACTGGCATACCACCCTGATGAATGTACTATGGGCCGACCATGTAACACCCAATCCCTCTCTGAATACTTCACCATACTTCCTAGTCTATGGTAAATAAGTGATCCTTCCACCTAATATCTACTTTCTTGCACTTCAGCTATCCCAAGAGTCCCAAGGCAATCCTTATCAACTAGTTCAGTGTAGGATGGATACACTTCACAAGCTTCAAGAAGAAAGGATGAAAGCAAAAGAAAAATTTCCACTCCACCAAAACTGTATCAAGAGATGGTTCGATAAGAATTCTGCAGGGAAAGCTAACTTCGATGTTGGTGACTTGGTTCTGAAATGGGACAAGTCCCATGAAGACAAAAACAAGCATACGAAGTTTCAATCCCTATGGATTGGTTTGTACACAGTCCATGAGAAGCTTGGACCACACACATACCTTCTATAATCACTTGACGGGAGGATTGACAACCTTCCTGTCAATGACCAAGATCTCAAGCACTACTTCTAGTAGGTCAGGCCACGCCCCGTGCCATGTACATAGTCTTCTTGTTGCTGCTTTTTTTCATTTTGTTTGCCTTGCTTACCTTCTTTGTTTTCATTCTGCTTGCCTTGCTTACTATTTTTTTTCTCATTTGTTGGAGTTGCTTAATACCTTACTATTTTTGTTTCCTTAAATAAGTGTTGCCATCTACTACGTTCTGGATTTTGAATGAGTATGTGGCTTAAATAAGAAGAGACTTGTGACACTGCAACACTTAGCCAATCTTGTGTCCATCTTCTCTGTGTTTGGTTATAACCTTCGGTTGATGAAGTCTTGAAGAAAAATATGAGCTATTTGCAAGGGAAGTTTTGTTCCAACCATGAACTTGTGTCCACACTGGGAAGCCCCATGTCCGTACTCAGCCTTTTGTTATGTGTTTTTAAGCTCATATAACTAGTAGAAATGAAGAAGGGGAAAATCTAAACGAGTCAACCTATGTCAGAGGTCTTACATGCTTCTCTGAAGGAACAACCTCTTCTTCTCTCAATAAGTTGGGATCCCTCTTCCGCCCCAAAAATAAATAAGTGCATATGCACAATCCTCTTAAAAAATACAAAGGCGAAAGAAGAGAAAGGATTCCTGTGTAGAGAGGTGAAGCATGCATCTCCACCGGGGCACTGGCCAGGCTCACTGGCAGTGGAGAAATGTGTGTGTTATTGTGTGACTCCATCAGGCTATGGTCCAGGCCTATTGGAAATAGAGCAAAACCAGAGATGAAAACTTATACTATGAAAATCTTCAACTCGTGAGCTAAACTACCCTTCTCGATTTTGAAATACTGTGATCAAGATGAACTTTTGATTATGTTTTACTGAGTTAACAAAAGGTGGACCATGTATGTCCATGGGGTAAGTGGGTAAGTTGAAGTAACCCGCACAACGATTCAATACTCTCCGAAAGACCAAGGCCCTATGTTGACAATGAACCAAAATAGAGAAGTTGAAGTTCTACTAGTGTGTCGCTAATTGTTGTAGCAACTGCAACACCCTCCAAAATTTTGGCCTACATCCAAATTCGAAGCCTCCTTTGAGATTTTTACTTGATGAATGCACACACTTGGGTTCACTTCGTGAGCTCGTGTGAGTCTTCACACCCACCTTGCTTGATCATTCCACCGACCACTTTTTCATGTTGATGTCAATGTCATGCTTTCGACCATGTATAGGTCACACACAAGGTCTTCACTTCATGTGTACATGTTGTTTTTGCTATGTAAACATCCATCGTGCTCACACATGGAGTCATATACATTGTTGCGTAAGCGTCGTCATGGTCGACCAACGATCAATCACAAGTGTCGCACTTGTCGCTCACACCGTTAGTTAGTCATGTTGAGCATACATGTATGGATGATTTGATTTGTCTCGTCGTCAAGTCATGTAAGTTTGTGTTTGCAAGATCACATATGCACCTTCTCACCTGTTCACACACTTATTTATTTTGTTAAAGTTTTGACGACCAGATTCCCCTTTGACAGCCAGACCTTCACCCCACCATCGGCTCAATCGACTATCACCTAGAACAACGCAGAAGCACTAAGCAATCCATTTCAAGCTGCCTTGCCCACAAGCAGATCAATCAACCTTCATGCTAGTCAACCAGAGAGTTTGACTTGACAGTCACCCTGGGACTAACTCCCCTAAAAAATATCTCAAAGGCTGCAGACCTTGCCTGCTCCATTGACTGAGAAAATTATGCAGATAGACCGGACAAACACCTAGTTCCCGTCATTGTCTCCCTCAGTAACTTGCGCAAATTTTCTAGCTAGCCCTCCAGTAAGTCGACCCACTGCTCACTTGGAAAACTGCGCAGTTTTCATGAGCAATCCCTCTACTGCCCAGTAGTCTACCCAGCTAAGAAATTGTACAGAGGTGATCAGAAGGCTAGACTCCTAGCATTAGCACAGTTTTCCTCACCAATAGCTCCTAGGAGCTGACTGCCAGTTCCCTCCAGGAATTGCACAATTTTCGCTGCCAAGCTCCAGTAGCGGACTGTCAGTTCCCTCTAGAAATTGTGTAGTTTTTTTTGCCAATGTCCCAGCAGCTGACTGCTAGTTCACCCCAGGAATTGCGCAGTTTTCACTGCCAATGTCCCAGCTGCCAATTGCTAGATCCCTCTAGGAATTCCGTAGTTTTGGCTGCCAGGCTCCTGCTGCATGATCCTTCTAGAAATTGCACATATTTTGCCTGCCATGCCTTCCCGCAGCCCGAACTGCTCCTCTAAAAAACTGCACAATTTTTCCCTCCATCTGAGCTTGACCTCGCAGATAGTCACTGTCGATCCGGATTACCCATCTCCATCACCCAGTGACTCCTGTGAAATTTTCACCAGTAGTGCCCAGAGCCTCCATTCCAGCTCATACCTCCCAACCTTGCCTCCTCTCCTAGTCACTTGCATCTAAAACAATCATGCATCACCGTAGATTAAGAGGTTTATGTATTTGATGTCATCTCGTCATGATTGACTGCAGACATAGGTACACAAACAAAAATGGTGCGATAATGGATGGGATGAACAAAGGGAGAAAATGCAGAAGGAAATGTTCACCAACAGACCAAGAAATAATGCATGCAAAGAGATGTGGTTGCGAATAGACGATCATGAAAAGATGTGTTCATGGATGGACGAACAAGCAAACATGCGAGATGTGTTCACGGATGGATGGACAAGCATGCACTTTTCGTGAACAGGTGATCGTGTTAAGAATGCCAACACGCAAGCAAGGAGCAATGTGCAAAGGAACCATCAATCGAATCCAATGACAATCGAAGACTCTGCGCACTTTGCCATGCGGAGGTGAAGCTATGACACACCATGAGGACATCCATCACCCAACAACACTACAAGTCGACATGCACACCAACAGCATCATGAATATACCAACACATCATGTCGAGTCTTGTCATGAGTCATTTCGTCCACATATCTACTGTGGGCCATAGTGTCAATCAATGTAATGTAATGTGGAAGTACAAGAGACCCACTTGTCATATGAAGATTCATGTAAAGTCAAAAGGTCATGGAAGTCAAATAGTCATGAGGGCAGTCGAACAACCACAAGGGCTAGTGTCACCCTTAGCTGTAAATACCCCCTCATTTGTACATGCAAGGGACTTTTCACCTCAGCTCCTCCCACAAAGCCTTGAGAGTCTGTAATATTTTCTTTAAGGAGTAAGTAGTGGCTCCAATGCCCCGCCCATGGGGTTAGTGATGTATGGTGTAACAATGTGTGTTGGAACTTTTGCTTAATTCAAAAGCCTGCTAACAGGCTAGCACATTTTCACACATGTATTGTAATTGTTGTAAGACTGACCTTGAACACTTTTAATGCATGTTGCTTTAACCTGTGTTTAACACTTGAACTCATTCACTTGTTGTAATACATATATATTAATGAAATTGTGTTGTATGAGATGTTAACGATGGCATTCCCGTGTTGGTTACCTCCCCGAACATCAGAAAAACCTTTCATGTAAACTTGTTATAGCAACCATCGCACTCGCACAGACTCCTCCGTTGTATGTTGTACGTGTTATCTTTCCTTGTGTGTTGTGACTGCCGCATCCATGTGGACTGCTCTTCCAGAAGTTATGTACATCCTGTTGTGTTGTGTGTTCCTAACAGCGTTAGGGATTCCTCTCATCCGACTTGGTACTCAATCCCACTCTTTCCCTCTACAGTGAAAGAACGATGGACATAAGTAACACTAGAAATCACTAGGCACGTGAACTTCGGTACTCAAAGACAAAGCATACCACTCTCCTATGCTAACAAGCAAGAGCTAAGGAAAATCTTTAAGATAATGGAAACTAGAACATCATACCAGATGGGACTCCCACACCAAACTGGTATGATCCCCTAAATGTTCGCGGGTCCAACACCATCAACAGATGGTTAGCACTCAAGTTCATGGGAGAGCTTGGGAGCTGAAAGCTTTTGGAAATTTTATCTAAATTGAGCTCAAAAAGAGTGCACTTAGGGGTTTTTCGATGTTCTGAATCCATTGGTAACCTCTAATTTCTGATTTGAGAACATCTATAAAGTCATTTTGCAGGTTCGATACTAAAGATGTATGGATCAATAATGTTTTGGAAGTTATAGAAGGTATTTTGGCTTGGAGAAGACCTTGTAGGGTGTTGAAGCCCCGAAAATCGGGTCGACAACAAGGGGGATACCCACCCGGTCCGGACCTTGGTTAGAAGCTCCTTATCCGTTTGGTATAGTGGGTCTGACTGGGGATTACGGGACCATTTTCCTGACCTTGGGTGTGTGCGTGTGTGTGTAGAGTTTGGACTATGTTGATCTAAGAGGAATTTAAAGCAAATCTAATTTAGACTCTTTAAACTAACTCTATGCTATTGTAGTCTAATAAGAAACAACACATCTAATCTACACTAACCCAGGGTGTATATCTTTTATTATGCGATCTAAAAAGATTTCGAACAATAACTGGTAATAAAGATCATTCAGCTATCATAAGAATAGAAATCATTTAAAGATGAACTATTTTGCATAAAAAGTTAGGCAAAACAGTTATGAACAGTATATCGCATAGTAAGTTATTTATATGTCAGATACAAACAATATGACTCCACCGTACAAAAGTGCCAAATGATAACCCATACATTCATATAATGACATGTAAACAACTGAAACTATAAATCACTTAAAGAACATAAGCAGAAATAATCAAGAGATAAAAGTACCATTTATGACTGGTTCCACTCATAAGCTTCTAGCAACAATGATTTATCTCTCCTTGTTCTAACATCTACTAAGAGTACAGAAGTGCAACATCAGTAGCAGATATCAGACACAAACATTAATAAACCTTGATCCGTCCATTCATCAAAACCACCTCTGAGGGTGCAAAAGTGCATGTTTTGAGGACGCGTTTTTGACAAATCTCCGGACCCTTCTCTAAATGCCTAAGAAGGGTTTAAATACTGCTACCTAATTAACTTAATTACATAAATTTGGGATCCGGTTTTCAAATGACCGTCCCTCTGATAAAGCAAATTATTTCTAAAATTAAATCTAACTTTGAACTATTTCTGTATTTGCTCCTTAGTGCTGTAAGTGTGCAACATTCGTCTGAGAAGGGTCGGTTGGTTGCCTTTCCCTTTGTGTGAGTTTATAAAAATAGAAGTAACTAGGGTTGGCACCAACGTTTTGATAAACTATCAGATATTTTAGAGAATCTCCCGCTGACTGAGTGTATACTTGGTAATAACTCAAAGTTTCCTCAAACTGGATCTGCTTTTGCCATTTTGGTTCTCTGTCTTCGCGAATGACTTGATGAGTCAGAAGACTTTACTTTTCATTCTGGGATTTTCTGTCGTGTAAGCTTCAGGTATCTTTGTAATCATGCCGCTTTTTTGCGCCTTTGATTCTAAGCTTCAGATGGCCTATCGGTCGTTAGCATCTGCTGAGTGATACTCTGGGACCTGTAGTCCTATCGTATGTGGTTCCTGCTTCTGAAGACGTCTCTTCTGTGTTCTCTGAGCATCGACACTTTCCTCTTTTCCTTAGAAGTTTCCTGCAAAACAAATTACTCCATTTTATCTCCTGTTTTATAGTTTGCGTAAAGGAAAAGAGTAAATGAAAATAAAGATTGATATGAAAGCTTCAGATTTTGCGTGTGTATAATCATGACATTCAAAGTGAACCGACTCTTCGAAAAACGAAAAGTAGTCATTCGTACGATCATTAATTTCTTTTTACAAGAGCGCACCTAATTCTGATTAATGGATAGCTTTCCTTGAATTTTGTGCTGAGTAATATTCGCGTTTATTGCAGATCGTAGATTTTTATTATAACATCGTGGTATCGGAATATCGGATCATCGCAGATCGCAGATTATGGATCAGAGATCGCAAATCGCAAATCGCGGATTTTAGTCATTCCGTCTTACTCTATGCGGCTGCTGCGATATGTGACGTCGCACATCGGTTGTCAGGGATCTCTTAAGCCTCTCCTTTTAATAGCGCTTATGGTAAATGCGACGCGATAAATTTAGCATCGCTTCTTCGTGGTTTGATATGCTCACAAAAAGAAGTGTTTCCTTTGCTTTGTTGTGATAAGATTCTAAGGAAAAACAAAAATATTCATGGGGATTTTGTTTGAATTTTTTATTAAGGGTCCCCCATTTGCTTGGTGTTGTAGCTTATACCAAACAAAAGAGGGGGGGTTGTTGGTGACCACAACAATGGCAATTCACTGGGAAGAACCAGTTATCTCTGACTTTCTATTGAACTTCAACTTCCGAAACAGAAAAATTTTCGTCAGTCTAAACTTTGTTATGGACAGATAGAGTACATTTGTCTTATCCTGTCAATGATACTTTATTTCAACCTCTCTGTATTCCATTTGTTTGCTTCCTATGGTTTAGCCCTTGTTTTTACACCAGCCATTTACTTGGTCCTTTTTTAAAGATAAAATGAGGTCATCTCTGCTATGCTGATCATTTAAAATATGCTCATTTACCGTAGGTAGATCCTCTGCTGCCAGCAGGCGTCCATAGCCTCGACAGGGTTACCTGTTACCCAACAATGATCCTTTATCCTGCTTAAAGCTATCTACAACTTTTTCAGAGAGAAAATCATTTTTATAATTTTTCTTTTTTATTCTCTAAAGAACAATGTCTTGGTTTGGTGGCCAATTTATGACACAGTCATTCAATTGATTTACAATTTTGCTGAACAAGCTGGCTCGTGATGAGACCCCTTGTCTTTTGATTGCTACAATCTTAAGTCGTTGCCCTGTCTTGGTGGACAGTATTGGCAAGGTCAGCAAGTTATAATATATGTGATCATGATAAGCCGGCTCGTGATGCGACCTCTTATTCTTTGAGATACATAATTCTTTCTCGGATTATTTCTCTAAATGCTGCGATTTCCTTTAGCAGGGAGGAACCCATTTTTTTTCCTTAAGAAAGTTCTGGACAATAATAATAGAGCTTGAAAAATAGTAGTTTTACAGAGAATACTCATTTTGTAATTGATATCTTTCATTGTGCTGATATAAAACAAGTTTTTCGCCAAAGGTTGCTTTCATAAAATTTTTGAAGTCAGGACTAGTATCATTTCTAGGGTAAAGTTGGACTCTATTCGTCAATAATAAAGATCAGATTCTCGAAAAATTTTACTGTTTGTACAAGTGAAAAATCAAAATCTAACAGAGGATCTGGTGTCCATTTTAACGCGAATTCCTGTAGTAATCATCTACAACTGGTTTTATTTCTAAGAAAGAAGAACAAAAAGCTATCCTACAAAAATTTTAGAAGAGTTACCTTCTATGGAAAGTATATTTTCAGGATTTGTCCGTTAACAGGCAAAAATCCTTTCTACCTGCTTTAAATCCTGCAACACAACGTTGACGGGCCTATGACTTCTACAATCTTAAAAGGACCAAGCCACATTTTCTGGAATTTTGTATGTTTGCCTTTCTCTTCGTGAGCCTTATCCCATTTCAAAACTGGATCTCCCATTTGAAAGTTTTTTCTGGTAATTATGCTTGAGTCAAAAGAGGATTTTATTAGCGCTTGGTGATGAGCATGGGTTTTCCTAGCTTGCTCTCTTTGTTCCTCCAATTTAATTATTCCCATCTGTCTTGGCTGTAAAGAGGAAGTAGATACTTCGTCGATGTACTGTACTAAAGATAAGGAGGGAATCATTAAATGAGTTGGAAGAACCGCTTCCTTCCCATAAACTAAGTTAAAGGGAGAAGTGTCGATTGAAGCCTTCTTCGTTATTCTATCTGCCCATAAAGCGTTTACCAAGGTTTTGTGCCAATTCTTCTGGCTCTGGTCAACTGTCCTTTTAATAATCTTGATTAGGCTTTTATTTGTTGACTCATCCAATCCGTTTCCTTGTGGATAGTAGTTGGATGAATATTTTAGTTTAAACCCTCTTTTAAGTGCGAAATCAGTCATTGCATTTCCAGAAAAGTAAGAAGCATTATCAAAAATTAAAGCTGATGGCAATCCAAATCTAGTGATTATAAATTGATCAATGAATTCAATGATATTTTTAGAATTAGTTGTCTTGAGAGGTACCGCTTCTACCCATTTAGTAAAATAATCAGTTGTCGTGAGGATGTACCTATGCTGCTTAGAAGAGTGAGGAACGATCTCACCTATCATGTCCAAGCCCCATTGACTGAATGGTTCCTCAATATTTACCGGCTGTAGTGGCATGGACGGTTTCCTTTGTCTCCCTACAGTAGTTTGGCAGATTTGGAATTTCCTCAAGTAACTGTGTGAGTCTTTGAACAGTGTGGGCCAATAATATCCTGCTCGTAAGATCTTGTGTGTGGTGTCATATCCAGCATAGTTTCCGCCTGCAGGTCCATCATGGAGTTCCTGCAAAACCTTTTCGGCTTCAGTTTTCTCGAGACACCTAAGAAGCACAGAATCATAATTTCTTTTAAACAGAACATCATCTATGAGCTGATATTGTTTAGCCTTTAATCTTAGGGCTCTTTTCTTGGTGTGATCCAGGTGAGCTGGAGCATACCCAATTTTGAGATAATAAATGGTGTCAGCGTATAAATATTCTATATCGTTTAGGCTTACCTCATACGTTTGTACTTCATCAGACGAGCTTTTAGGGATATGCGATGCTCCAGCCAACATTTTGCAGAAGCCTTGGCCTCTCACAATGCTTGCTGGTTTGATTTCAAGGTCGTATTCTTGTAAGGCAGTGATCCAATTCGCTCTTTTTTCACCCACATCTTTCTGTATTAAAAGATTTCTTACCGCTAGAAACGGTACTATGACCTTGGTATGGGTTTTAAGTAAGAAAGGTCTGAAATACTTGATCGCTTTGAAAACAGCATATGCCTGTTTCTCTACGTCTGAATAATTGAGTTCAGCCCCTTGTAAATTATAGCTAAAGAATGCGATTGGAGCTTCCGCTTTCTCTTGATTCGCTTGAGTTAGGATCGCGGCATATGATTTTTCTGAGGCGAATGTGTATAAGATAAAAGATTCTCAAAAATTTGGGGTTGCTAAAGACGAAGCATTAATGTATGTTTGATCAGATTGAATGCTTCATGTTCGTCCAGACCCCATTTGAAATTTGAATTCTTTTTTATCATGGTTTGCAAAGGAGAAACAATTCTTGAAAAATCCGGGACAAATATTTTTACAAAATTGATTTGACCAAGAAAAGATTGCATGGCCTTTTTATTATGAGGTAGGGATATTTCGGAAATCTCTTTGATTCTATCGAGTTCAATGTGAATACCAGATTTTGATACTATGAATCCTAGAAGTTTCCCTTCACTTAATGCGAAAAAAGATTTCTTTGGGTTAAGTGAAATCCCATACCTTAAACATCGTTGAAAGATCTGTTTTAAGTCCCTGAGATGGTCGCCTCACTTCTTTCAGTATATTGTTATATCATCCAAATAAATCACTACGACTTTATTGACTAAACCTTTGAATGCGATGTCCATAGCTCTTTGAAACGTAGCACTGGCATTAATTAAACCAAATGGCATCTTTCGATATGCATATGTGCCCCATTTGGTTCGGAATGTGGTTTTTAGCTGATCGTCGGGATGTACTAGCACTTGGTTGTACCCTGAAAATCCATCCAGAAAAGACATTAATTCTGAACCTGCTACTGCCTGTAATATCTGCTCCATAGGAGGGAGAGGAAAATTATCTTTTAGGCAGGCTTTGTTGAGATTCCAAAAATCGATGCAGATTCTAATATCTCCGCTTTTCTTTCTAACGGGTACCATATTGGAGACCTACTTGGAATGTCTGACAGGGAAAATTATTCTGGCCTTTAACAACTTCTTTAGCTCAGTCTTTATTTGGTTTTCTAGATTGGGGTGGATTTTTCTGAGTTTCTGCTGGACAGGTTTTTCATTGTTGATCATAGGGATAGTATGTTAGATAATGGAAGTGTCGTATGTCTTCAGCTCATCGTAATTCCAGGCAAAAACATTTTTGTATTGTCTCAAGAGACGAATGTATGCTAGTTTTTCTTCAGGAGTTAGGCCGTGGCCTAGATTAACGTTTTGTGGTTTATCATCGGTTCCCAGAATTACTGATTCATAGTTCGGAGTTGAACTGTAGAGGTTAGAATTAGTAGACTTTTTAAACCGACTTTTCAGATCGTATAAGTCTTCTAACTTAACCACCGATTTTGTTATAGCGTTATCAGTGCTAGTTTGTTGTATTTGTTGATCATGGTGGTCCTCGTAAATTATTTGATTGGAGTAGGATCCTTCTGAGTTGAGGAAATTTACAATATCAGGATCGTCATTGAATACTCTCCAGTTTGTAATGTTGTCAGGGACAGACGGTTTAAAGATTAATTCTATCGAGAATCTATCTGGACTAAAATCTTCGGAGGGAATGAGTCTAGAGGCTACATTGGCTAAAATGTCTGCGCTCGCGTTTTGAATTCTTGGGATTGAGAAAATATTGAATGCTATGAAATGCTCAGTCAGATCCTGTACTAGAGACTGATAGTGTTTCAAATGACTTGATAGGCAATGTATGGTATTACGTACATGTTTGACCACAATCTCAGAGTCTCCATAGACTTGAAGGTATTTGATGTTCAACCCGATCGCTTTGTATAGGCCTTGCACCAAGGCCTCATATTCTGCTGTATTGTTCATGCAATCAAATTCAAGTCTGCATGTGAGCATTCTCTTGTTTCCTTCTGGACTAATCATAACACATCCTGCTCCTGCTCCTTCGTTAGATTTAGAGCCATCAAAATATAATTTCCAAAACAAAGATGTATTTACAGGTTCTTCTACAAAATTAACGCACTTTGAATTACCAGTTTGGGAAAAAATTTCTACTTGGGATACAACTGAATTTTCTAAGTAAGGTGATGTATGAGCATTGAAATTGCCAAGGAAAGAATCTGTTGAGTAATTGCCTATGAAGCTACTGTTATATGCTATCGCTTCATTCTCTCCCTCCAATTCTGTTACTATGTATTTCTGGTGTAATTCTCGTTCAACCTTTATCTGATTTGGTTTACCATTATATGGTAACCACATGTGAGACCAGTCGGTTGAGAAGTATCTACGGAGTTTCTCAGACCAATCCCTGCTGAGAATTAGGCCGTAGAATTCAGGGATGTCAGCTACTAGGATGTCAATAACCTGGCATACCTTGGGGTTAGACGACAATCTTATGGTGACTTGATTAAGTTCGCCAATCACGTCGACTTGAGATCGATCAAGCTGAACTATGCACACTGCGGCTTTCTGCGGTTGAACGTTTAACTTGGCACGTATTGATCTGCGTAAAATATTTGTTGAAGCTCCAGAATCTACCAAACAATTGTGCACGTTTTTATTCAAGATTTCATAAGTGAGAAAAAAGGGGGGAGTGTGGGATCTTGATCTTCCTCCAATCAAGGCGATGTCATTTGGATCGATCTTGTTGGTCGTGTTGATTGGGGGTCTTCCCATGTTGTGTGTAGCTACCACTGTATTCAAAGATGTGGTGGGTGCGGCGTGTAATTCTTTCATCATTATCTTTTGTTGATGTTTCAATTTGCTCAATTCATAAAGAGTGATATTAGCCCTAGTCTTTTTCATGTCATCGATAATGTTGTAGTCCATTTCATCCGACACTATTAGTGTCTTTGATGGAGATGTTTGATCTGATTGGACTGGGCTAGATTGAGTCGCCTTTGCGGTTGTTTTCTTTGTTGCGACTTTTTCTTTTCATGTAGGGCTTGAGCCCTTCTGCTTGGGGGTAGTTTGGGGAGGATCAAGTTGGTTTTTTCTTCGTGTGCTAACTGGAAATGCTTCTTGATCTTCTTCTTGTGGGAGGATGAAATCCCACATTCCTTGTAGTTCTACAAATTCTTCATCATCGGTTTGTCCTTCAATGGTTCTCTCCTCTTCTTCCTCTTCTTCGGATTTGACATTTGAGATAGCGTTGGGTGGTTTCGTATCCATTGAAGGGCCTCTTTTAAAAGTTCTGTAGGGTTTTTTCAAAGAAGTTCTGCCACTTGTTTCTTTATGTCAATGATCTCATTGGACATGGTCTTTAATACTTTCTGCAACCCTTCCAAATCGAAAGGGTCTTTTGTCTGTTTCTTCTTGGGGTCTTCCTTGAATGTGATCTTTTTAGATTTGCGTTCTTCTATCGCAGATCTCTTCTCTAGAGCTATAACGCGTCTCTCTACCGCTATTGCCTCTTTCAGGTTTTCAACTAAAGTTGTTTTATTCGCCCTATCTACGAAGACTGCTAGATTTGATGGTAACGCTGTGATATACCACTCACATCGCACTTCTTCGCTAGGTTGGGAAGCAGCGGGGATTTTGTTGAGGATCTTATTGAATTGTAAATTGAAATCTTTGATGGGTTCTTTAGTTTCGGCTTTAAGATTGGATAGGTCACTGATTAACGTTGCCGTTGATCTATCATCACCAAATTGGGTGAGGAGTTGACTTTGAAAGATGTCCCAACTCGTTATAGACCCAGAAGGTAATGAAAAGTACCACGACCAAGCTGTTCCTTTCATTGTATAGGGAAAAAGCCGGACCACAGCATCTTCATTGGTAACTCCATTAAGATTGACAGAGAGCATGAAATTGTTAATGTGCTCTTCAGCTAGCATGCCTTCTTCTGGGTTGAACTTAGGTAGCCACTTCTCAAGATGGGGCGGTATTTGGCTCAGGGGTGGAGGCATAAAAACCGCTCCAGGATTGTTCCATGGAGCTTGAGCCATCCTTGAGTTACTAGTAATTGCAAGTGTAGGAGATGATCCTTGAGGATTTGAAGATGCAGATAATATGATCTTGGATGATTGGGGAAGAGGGGTTGTGGAAGGTGGATGAGTGATTTGGAATGGAGATGTGGGCGATTGACTTCGCGGTGAGGGGATTGAGATGGATGATGTAGATGAAAGAGTTTCACTGTCAGAGTGCAGTGATGTTTTCCTTGCTCTTTTTCTGGTGGGAAGAGGGAGTTCGGTTGGCTGAATGCCAAATTTTCCGCTCTTTAACCTGGTCAGGGGATGAGCAGGATTGTATTGCGAAGTTACGTTGCTTTGAGATTTATCAGACCCTAGTGAAAAAATAGAAAATACATGGAGTTTGTGAATAAGAGTTTGAACTTCAGGGGGTTCGATGGTAGGTTGGTCTGAAATATTAGGGTATGTAGCAGCGGTTATTATTTGACCGACTTTGAATTCTGAATTTAAATTTTCTGAGGAAGTCGGGGGAGTTGATGAGGGTGATTTACTCTCGGAATGGTATTTAGATTTTGATTTAGGTGCCATTCATAGTTCAGGCCCTCCTTCTAGCGCCAAATATGTTGAATCCCCGAAAATCGGGTCGACAACAAGGGGGATACCCACCCGGTCCGGACCTTGGTTAGCAGCTCTTTATCCATTTGGTATAGTGGGTCTGACTGGGGATTACGGGACCAGTTTCCCGACCTTGGGTGTGTGTGTGTGTGTGTAGAGTTTGGACTATGCTGATCTAAGGGGAATTTAAAGCAAATCTAATTTAGACTCTCTAAATTAACTCTATGCTATTGTAGTCTAATAAGAAACAACACATCTAATCTACATTAACCCGGGGTGTATATCTTCTATTATGTGATCTAAACGATTTCGAACAATAACTGGTAATAAATATCATTCAGCTATCATAAGAATAGAAATCATTTAAATATGAACTATTTTGCATAAAAAGTTAGGCAAAACAGTTATGAACAGTATATCGCATAATAAGTTATTTATATGTCATATACAAACAATATGACTCCACTGTTCAAAAGTGCCAAATGATAACCCATACATTCATATAATGACATGTAAACAATTGAAACTATAAATCACTTAAAGAACATAAGCAGAAATAGTCAAGAGATAAAAGTACCATTTATGACTGGTTCCACTCATAAGCTTCAAGCAACAATGATTTATCTCTCCTTGTTCTAACATCTACTAAGAGTACAGAAGTGCAACATCAGTAGCAGATATCAGACACAAACATTAATAAACCTTGATCCATCCATTCATCAAAACCACCTCTGAGGGTGCAAAAGTGCATGTTCTGAGGACGCGTTTTTGACAAATCTTCGGACCCTTCTTTAAATTCCTGAGAAGGGTTTAAAACCTGCTACCTAATTAACTTAATTACATAAATTTGGGATCCGGTTTTCAAATGACCGTCCCTCTGATAAAGCAAATTATTTCTAAAATTAAATATAACTTTGAACTATTTCTGTATTTGCTCCTTAGTGCTGTAAGTGTGCAACATTCGTCTGAGAAGGGTTGGTTGGTTGCCTTTCCCTTTGTGCGAGTTTATAAAAATAGAAGTAACGAGGGTCGGCACCAACATTTTGATAAACTATCAAATATTTTAGAGAATCTCCCGCTGACTGAGTGTATACTTGGTAATAACTCAAATTTTCCTCAAACTGGATCTACTTTTGCCATTTTGGTTCTCTGTCTTCGTGAATGACTTGATGAGTCAGAAAACTTTACTTTTCATTCTGAGCTTTTCTGTCGTGTAAGCTTCAGGTATCTTTTTAGTCATGCCGCTTTTGTGAGCCTTTAATTCTGAGCTTCAGATGGCCTATCGGTCGTTAGCATCTACTGAGTGATACTCTGGGACCTGTAGTCCTATCGTATGTGGTTCCTGCTTCTAAAGACGTCTCCTCTATGTTCTCCGAGCATCGGCGCTTTCCTCTTTTCCTTAGATGTTTCCTGCAAAACAAATTACTCCATTTTATCTCCTGTTTTATAGTTTTCGTAAAGGAAAAGAGTAAATGAAAATAAAGATTGATATGAAAGCTTCAGATTTTGCGTATGTATAATCATGACATTCAAAGTGAATCGACTCTTCGAAAAACGAAAAGTAGTCATTCGTACGATCATTAATTTCTTTTTACAAGTGCGCACCTAATTCTAATCAATGGACAACTTTCCTTGAATGTTGTGCTAAGTAAGAATCACGCTTATCGCAGATCACAGATTGCAATAACATCGTGGTATCGCAATATCGGATCATCGCAGATCACAGATTATGGATCAGAGATCGCAAGTCGCAAATCGCAAATCGCGGATTTTAGTCATTGCGTCTTACTCTATGCGGCTGCTGTGATATGCAACGTCGCACATCAGTTGTCGGGGATCTCTTAAGCCTCTCCTTTTAAGAGCGCTTATGGTAAATGCGATGCGATAAATTTAGCATCGCTTCTTCGTGGTTTGATATGCTCACAAAAAGAAGTGGTTCCTTTGCTTTGTTTTGATAAGATTCTAAGGAAAAACAAAAATATTCATGGGGATTTTGTTTGAATTTTTTATTAAGGGTCCCCCATTTTCTTGGTGTTGTAGCTTATACCAAACAAAAGAGGGGGCGTTGTAGTTTTCCCTCCATCTGAACTTGACCTCGCAGATAGTCACTGTTGATCTGGATTACCCATCTCCATCACCCAGTGACTCCTGTGAAATTTTCACCAGCAGTGCCCAGAGCCTCCATTCCAGCTCATACCTCCCAACCTTGCCTCCTCTCCTGGTCACTTGCATCTGAAACAATCATGCATCACCGTAGATTAAGAGGTTTATGTGTTTGATGTCGTCTCGTCATGATTGACTGCAGACATAGGTACACAAACAAAAATGGTGCGATAACGGATGGGATGAACAAAGGGAGCCAATGCAGAAGGAAATGTTCACCAACAGACCAAGAAATAATGCATGCAAAGAGATGTGGTTACGAATAGACGATCATGAAAGATGTGTTCGTGGATGGACGGACAAGCAAACATGCGAGATGTGTTCACGGACGGATGGACAAGCATGCACTTTTCATGAACGGGTGATCGTGTTAAGAATGCCAACATGCAAGAAAGGAGCAATGTGCAAAGGCAACATCAATCGAATCCAATGACAATCGAAGACTCTACGCACTTTGCCATGCGGAGGTAAAGCTATGACACACCATGAGGACATCCATCACCCAACAACACTACAAGTCGACATGCACACCAACAGCATCATGAATGTACCAACACATCATGTCGAGTCTTGTCATGAGTCATTTCGTCCACATATCTACTGTGGGCCATAGTGTCAATCAATGTAATGTAATGTGGAAGTCCAAGAGACCCACTTGTCATATGAAAATTCATGTAAAGTCAAAAGGTCATGGAAGTCAAATAGTCATGAGGGCAGTCGAACAACCACAAGGGTTAGTGTCACCCTTAGTTGTAAATACCCCCTCATTTGTACATGCGAGGGACTTTTCACCTCAGCTCCTCCCACAAAGCTTTGAGAGTCTGTAATATTTTCTTTAAGGAGTAAGTAGTGGCTCCAATGCCCAGCCCACGGGGTTAGTGATGTATGGTGTAACAATGTGTGTTGGAACTTTTGCTTAATTCAAAAGCCTGCTAACAGGCTAGCACATTTTCACACATGTATTGTAATTGTTGTAAGACTGACCTTGAACACTTTTAATGCATGTTGCTTTAACCTGTGTTTAACACTTGAACACATTCACTTGTTGTAATACATATATATTAATGAAAATGTGTTTTATGAGATGTTAACGATGTCATTCCCGTGTTGGTTACCTCCCCGAACATCAGAAAAACCTTTCATGTAAACTTGCTATAGCAACCATCGCACTCGCACAGACTCCTCCGTTGTGTGATGTACGTGTTATCTTTCCTTGTGTGTTGTGACTGTCGCATCCATGTGGACTGCTCTTCCAGATGTTATGTACATCCTGTTGTGTTGTGTGTTCCTAACAGAGTTAGGGCTTCCTCTCATCTGACTTGGGACTCAATCCCACCCTCTCCCTCTACAGTGAAAGAACGATGGACATAAGTAACACTAGCAATCACTAGGCACGTGAACCTCAGTACTCAAAGACAAAGCATACCACTCTCCTATGCTAACAAGAAAGAGCTAAGGAAAATCTTTAAGATAATGGAAACTAGAACATCATACCATATGGGACTCCCACACCAAACAATGTGAGGTATAGTTGAGACTTCATATCGGGGTGATCCCCTAAATGTTGGCGGGTCCAACACCGTCAACAGATGGTTAGCAGTCAAGTTCATGGGAGAGCTTCGGAGCTGAAAGCTTTGAATTTTTATCTAAATTGAGCTCAAAAAGAGTGCACTTAGGGGTTTTTCGATGTTCTGAATCCATTGGTAACCTCTAATTTCTGATTTGAGCACATCTATAAAGTCATTTTGCAGGTTGGATACTAAAGATATATGGATCAATAATGGTTTGGAAGTTCTAGAAGGTATTTTGGCTTGGAGAAGACCTTGTAGGGTGTTGAAGCCCCGAAAATCAGGTCGACAACAAGGGGGATACCCACCCAATCCGGACCTTGGTTAGCAGCTCCTTATCCGTTTGGTATAGTGGGTCCGACTGGGGATTACGGGACCAGTTTCCCGACCTTGGGTGTGTGTGTGTGTTTGTAGAGTTTGGACTATGCTGATCTAAGGGGAATTTAAAGCAAATCTAATTTAGACTCTTTAAACTAACTCTATACTATTGTAGTCTAATAAGAAACAACACATCTAATCTACACTAACCCGGGGTGTATATCTTCTATTATGCGATCTAAAAAGATTTCAAACAATAACTGGTAATAAAGATCATTCAGCTATCATAAGAATAGAAATCATTTAAAGATGAACTATTTTGCATAAAAAGTTAGGAAAAACAGTTATGAACAGTATATCGCATAATAAGTTATTTATATGTCAGATACAAACAATATGACTCCACCGTACAAAAGTGCCAAATGATAACCCATACATTCATATAATGACATGTAAACAACTGAAACTATAAATCACTTAAAGAACATAAGCAGAAATAGTCAAGAGATAAAAGTACCATTTATGACTGGTTCCACTCATAAGCTTCAAGCAACCATGATTTATCTCTTCTTTTTCTAACATCTACTAAGAGTACAGAAGTGCAACATCAGTAGCAGATATCAAACACAAACATTAATAAACCTTGATCCATCCATTCATCAAAACCACCTCTGAGGGCGCAAAAGTGCATGTTCTGAGGACGAGTTTTTGACAAATCTTTGGACCCTTCTTTAAATTCCTGAGAAGGGTTTAAATACTGCTACCTAATTAACTTAATTACATAAATTTGGGATCCGGTTTTCAAATGACCGTCCCTATGATAAAGCAAATTATTTCTAAAATTAAATATAACATTGAACTATTTCTGTATTTGCTCCTTAGTACTGTAAGTGTGCAACATTCGTCTGAGAAGGGTTGGTTGGTTGCCTTTCCCTTTGTGCGAGTTTATAAAAATAGAAGTAACGAGGGTCGGCACCAACGTTTTGATAAACTATCAGATATTTTAGAGAATCTCCCGCTGACTGATTGTATACTTGGTAATAACTCAAATTTTCCTCAAACTGGATCTGCTTTTGCCATTTTGGTTCTCTGTCTTCGTGAATGACTTGATGAGTCAGAAAACTTTACTTTTCATTCCGGGCTTTTCTGTCGTGTAAGCTTCAGGTATCTTTTTAATCATGCCGCTTTTGTGAGCCTTTGATTCTGAGCTTCAGATGGCCTATCGGTCGTTAGCATCTGCTGAGTGATACTCTGGGACCTGTAGTCCTATCATATGTGGTTCCTGCTTCTGAAGATGTCTCTTCTGTGTTCTCCGAGCATCAGCGCTTTCCTATTTTCCTTAGATGTTTCCTACAAAACAAATTACTCCATTTTATCTCCTGTTTTATAGTTTGCGTAAAGGAAAAGAGTAAATGAAAATAAAGATTGATATGAAAGCTTCAGATTTTGCATGTGTATAATCATGACATTCAAAGTGAATCGACTCTTCGAAAAACGAAAAGTAGTCATTCGTACGATCATTAATTTCTTTTTACAAGCGCACACCTAATTCTGATCAATGGACAACTTTCCTTGAATGTTGTGCTAAGTAAGATTCGCGCTTATCGCAGATCGCAGATCGCAATAACATCGTGGTATCGCAATATCGGATCATCGCAGATCACAGATTATGCATCAGAGATTGCAAGTCGCAAATCGCAAATCGCGGATTTTAGTCATTGCGTCTTACTCTATGCGGCTGCTGTGATATGCAACGTCGCACATCAGTTGTCGGGGATCTCTTAAGCCTCTCCTTTTAAGAGCGCTTATGGTAAATGCGATGCGATAAATTTAGCATCGCCTCTTCGTGGTTTGATGTGCTCACAAAAAGAAGTGTTTCCTTTGCTTTGTTTTGATAAGATTCTAAGGAAAAACAAAAATATTCATGGGGATTTTGTTTGAATTTTTTATTAAGGGTCCCCCATTTTCTTGGTGTTGTAGCTTATACCAAACAAAAGAGGGGGGGTTGTAGCTTTCCCTCCATCTGAACTTGACCTCGCAGATAGTCACTGTTGATCTGGATTACCCATCTCCATCACCCAGTGACTCCTGTGAAATTTTCACCAGCAGTGCCCAGAGCCTCCATTCCAGCTCATACCTCCCAACCTTGCCTCCTCTCCTGGTCACTTGCATCTGAAACAATCATGCATCACCGTAGATTAAGAGGTTTATGTGTTTGATGTCGTCTCGTCATGATTGACTGCAGACATAGGTACACAAACAAAAATGGTGCGATAACGGATGGGATGAACAAAGGGAGAAAATGGAGAAGGAAATGTTCACCAACAGACCAAGAAATAATGCATGCAAAGAGATGTGGTTGCGAATAGACGATCATGAAAGGATGTGTTCGTGGATGGACGGACAAGCAAACATGCGAGATGTGTTCACGGACGGATGGACAAGCATGCACTTTTCATGAACGGGTGATCGTGTTAAGAATGCCAACATGCAAGAAAGGAGCAATGTGCAAAGGCAACATCAATCGAATCCAATGACAATCGAAGACTCTACGCACTTTGCCATGCGGAGGTAAAGCTATGACACACCATGAGGACATCCATCACCCAACAACACTACAAGTCGACATGCACACCAACAGCATCATGAATGTACCAACACATCATGTCGAGTCTTGTCATGATTCATTTCGTCCACATATCTACTGTGGGCCATAGTGTCAATCAATGTAATGTAATGTGGAAGTCCAAGAGACCCACTTGTCATATGAAAATTCATGTAAAGTCAAAAGGTCATGGAAGTCAAATAGTCATGAGGGCAGTCGAACAACCACAAGGGCTAGTGTCACCCTTAGCTGTAAATACCCCCTCATTTGTACATGCAAGGGACTTTTCACCTCAGCTCCTCCCACAAAGCTTTGAGAGTCTGTAATATTTTCTTTAAGGAGTAAGTAGTGGCTCCAATGCCCAGCCCACGGGGTTAGTGATGTATGGTGTAACAATGTGTGTTGGAACTTTTGCTTAATTCAAAAGCCTGCTAACAGGCTAGCACATTTTCACACATGTATTGTAATTGTTGTAAGACTGACCTTGAACACTTTTAATGCATGTTGCTTTAACCTGTGTTTAACACTTGAACACATTCACTTGTTGTAATACATATATATTAATGAAAATGTGTTGTATGAGATGTTAACGATGTCATTCCCGTGTTGGTTACCTCCCCGAACATCAGAAAAACCTTTCATGTAAACTTTCTATAGCAATCATCGCACTCGCAATAACTCCTCCGTTGTGTGATGTACGTGTTATCTTTCCTTGTGTGTTGTGACTGCCGCATCCATGTGGACTGCTCTTCCAGACGTTATGTACATCCTGTTGTGTTGTGTGTTCCTAACAGAGTTAGGGCTTCCTCTCATCTGACTTGGGACTCAATCCCACCCTCTCCCTCTACAGTGAAAGAACGATGGACATAAGTAACACTAGCAATCACTAGGCACGTGAACCTCAGTACTCAAAGACAAAGCATACCACTCTCCTATGCTAATAAGAAAGAGCTAAGGAAAATCTTTAAGATAATGGAAACTAGAACATCATACCATATGGGACTCCCACATCAAACAATGTGAGGTATAGTTGAGACTTCATATCGGGGTGATCCCCTAAATGTTGGCGGGTCCAACACCGTCAACAGATGGTTAGCAGTCAAGTTCATGGGAGAGCTTGGGAGCAGAAAGCTTTGAATTTTTATCTAAATTGAGCTCAAAAAGAGTGCACTTAGGGGTTTTTCGATGTTCTGAATCCATTGGTAACCTCTAATTTCTGATTTGAGCACATCTATAAATTCATTTTGCAGGTTGGATACTAAAGATATATGGATCAATAATGGTTTGGAAGTTCTAGAAGGTATTTTGGCTTGGAGAAGACCTTGTAGGGTGTTGAAGCCCCGAAAATCGGGTCGACAACAAGGGGGATACCCACGCAATCCGGACCTTGGTTAGCAGCTCCTTATCCGTTTGGTATAGTGGGTCCGACTGGGGATTACAGGACCAGTTTCCCGACCTTGGGTGTGTGTGTGTGTTTGTAGAGTTTGGACTATGCTGATCTAAGGGGAATTTAAAGCAAATCTAATTTAGACTCTTTAAACTAACTCTATGCTATTGTAGTCTAATAAGAAACAACACATCTAATCTACACTAACCCGGGGTGTATATCTTCTATTATGCGATCTAAAAAGATTTCAAACAATAACTGGTAATAAAGATCATTCAGCTATCATAAGAATAGAAATCATTTAAAGATGAACTATTTTGCATAAAAAGTTAGGAAAAACAGTTATGAACAGTATATCGCATAATAAGTTATTTATATGTCAGATACAAAAAATATGACTCCACCGTACAAAAGTGCCAAATGATAACCCATACATTCATATAATGACATGTAAACAACTGAAACTATAAATCACTTAAAGAACATAAGCAGAAATAGTCAAGAGATAAAAGTACCATTTATGACTGGTTCCACTCATAAGCTTCAAGCAACAATGATTTATCTCTCCTTGTTCTAACATCTACTAAGAGTACAGAAGTGCAACATCAGTAGCGGATATCAGACACAAACATTAATAAACTTTGATCCATCCATTCATCAAAACCACCTCTGAGGGCGCAAAAGTGCATGTTCTGAGGACGAGTTTTTGACAAATCTCCGGACCCTTCTCTAAATGCCTGAGAAGGGTTTAAATACTGCTACCTAATTAACTTAATTACATAAATTTGGGATCCGGTTTTCAAATGACCGTCCCTCTGATAAAGTAAATTATTTCTAAAATTAAATCTAACTTTGAACTATTTCTGTATTTTCTCCTTAGTGCTGTAAGTGTGCAACATTCGTCTGAGAAGGGTCGGTTGGTTGCCTTTCCCTTTGTGCGAGTTTATAAAAATAGAAGTAACGAGGATCGGCACCAACGTTTTGATAAACTATCAGATATTTTAGAGAATCTCCCGCTGACTGAGTGTATACTTGGTAATAACTCAAATTTTCCTCAAACTGGATCTGCTTTTTCCATTTTGGTTCTCTGTCTTCGCGAATGACTTGATGAGTCAGAAGACTTTACTTTTCATTCTGGGCTTTTCTGTCGTGTAAGCTTCAGGTATCTTTGTAATCATGTCGCTTTTGTGCGCCTTTGATTCTGAGTTTCAGATGGCCTATCGGTCGTTAGCATCTGCTGAGTGATAATCTGGGACCTGTAGTCCTATCGTATGTGGTTCCTGCTTCTGAAGACGTCTCTTCTGTGTTCTCCAAGCATCAGCGCTTTCCTCTTTTCCTTAGATGTTTCCTGCAAAACAAATTACTCCATTTTATCTCCTGTTTTATAGTTTGCGTAAAGGAAAAGAGTAAATGAAAATAAAGATTGATATGAAAGCTTTAGATTTTGTGTGTGTATAATCATGACTTTCAAAGTGAACCGACTCTTCGAAAAACGAAAATTAGTCATTTGTACGATCATTAATTTCTTTTTACATGCGCGCACCTAATTCTGATTAATGGACAGCTTTCCTTGAATGTTGTGCTGAGTAAGATTCCCGCTTATCGCAGATCGCAGATCGCAGATTTGTATTATAACATCGTGGTATCGCAATATCAGATCATCGCAGATTATGGATCAGAGATCGCAAATCACAAATCGCAAATCGCGGATTTTAGTCATTGCGTCTTACTCTATGCGGCTACTACGATATGCGACGTCGCACATCGGTTGTCAGGGATCTCTTAAGCCTCTCCTTTTAAGAGCGCTTATGGTAAATGTGATGCGATAAATTTAGCATCGCTTCTTCGTGGTTTGATATGCTCACAAAAAGAAGTGTTTCCTTTGCTTTGTTGTGATAAGATTCTAAGGAAAAACAAAAATATTCATGGGGATTTTGTTTGAATTTTTTATTAAGGGTCCCCCATTTGCTTGGTGTTGTAGCTTATACCAAACAAAAGAGGGGGGGTTGTTGGTGACCACAACGATGGAAATTCACTGGGAAGAACCAGTTATCTTTGACTTTCTATTGAACTTCAACTTCCGAAACAGAAAAATTTTTGTTAGTCTAAACTTTGTTATGGACAGATAGAGTACATTTGTCTTATCCTGTCAATGATACTTTATTTCAACCTTTCTGTATTCCATTTGTTTGCTTCCTATGGTTTAGCCCTTTTTTTTACACCAGCCATTTACTTGGTCCTTTTTTAAAGATAAAATGAGGTCATCTCTACTATGTTGGTCATTTAAAATACGCTCATTTACCGTAGGTAGAGCCTCTACTGCCAGCAGGCGTCCATAGCCTCGATAGGGTTACCTGTTACCCAGCAATGATCCTTTACCCTGCTTAAAGCTATCTACAACTTTTTCAGAGAGAAAACCATTTTTATACTTTTTCTTTTTTATTCTCCAAAGAACAATGTCTTGGTTTGGTGGCCAATTTATGACACAGTCATTCACTTGATTTACACTTTTGCTGAACAGGTTGGCTCGTGATGAGACCCTTGTCTTTTGATTGCAACAATCTTAAGTCGTTGCCCTATTTTGGTGGACAGTATTGGCAAGGTCAGCAAGTTATAATATCTATGATCATGATAAGTCGGCTCGTGATGAGACCTCTTATTCTTTGAGATACATATTGCTTTCTCGGATTACTTCTCTGAATGCTGCGATTTCCTTTAGCAGGGAGGAACCCATTGTTTTTCCTTAAGAAAGTTCTGGACGATAATAATAGAGCTTGAAAAATAGAATTTTTATAGAGAATACTCATTTTGTAATTGATATCTTTCATTGTGCTGATATAAAACAAGTTTTTCGCCAAAGGGTTCTTTCATAAAAATTTTGAAGTCAGAACTAGTATCATTTCTAGGGTAAAGTTGGACTCTATTCGTCAATAATAAAGATCAGATTCTTGAAAATTTTTACTATTTGTACAAGTGAAAAATCAAAATCTAACAGAGGATCTGGTGTCCATTTTAACACGAATTCATGTAGTAATCATCTACAACTGGTTTTATTTCTAAGAAAGAAGAACAAAAAGTTATCCTACAAAATTTTGGAAGAGTTATCTTCTATGGAAAGTATATTTTCAGGATTTATCCGTTAACAGGCAAAGAATCCTTTCTACCTGCTAAATCCTGCAACACAAACGTTGACAGGCCTATGACTTCTACAATCTGAAAAGGACCAAGCCACATTTTCTGGAATTTTGTATGTTTGCCTTTCTCTTCGTGAGCCTTATCCCATTTCAAAACTAGATCTCCCATCTGAAAGTTTTTTCTGGTAATTATGCTTGAGTCAAAAGAGGATTTTATTAGCGCTTGGTGATGAGCATGGGTTTTCCTAGCTTGCTCTTGTTTTTCCTCCAATTTAATTATTCCCATCTATCTTAGCTGTAAAGAGGAAGTAGATACTTCGTCGATGTACTGTACTAAAGATAAGGAGGGAATCATTAAATGAGTTGGAAGAACTGCTTCCTTCCCATAAACTAAGTTAAAGGGAGAAGTGTCGATTGAAGCCTTCTTCGTTATTCTATCTACCCATAAAGCGTTTACCAAGGTTTTGTGCCAATTCTTCTGGCTCTGGTCAATTGTCCTTTTAATAATCCTGATTAGGTTTTTATTTGTTGACTCAGCCAATCCGTTTCCTTGTGGATAGTAGTTGGACGAATATTTTAGTTTAAACCCTCTTTTAAGTGCGAAATCAGTCATTGCATTTCCAGAAAAGTAAGAAGCATTATAAAAAATTAAAGCTGATGGCAATCCAAATCTAGTGATTATAAATTGATCAATGAATTCAATGATATTTTTAGAATTAGTTGTCTTGAGAGGTATCGCTTCTACCCATTTACTAAAATAATCAGTTGCCGTGAGGATGTACCTATGCTGCTTAGAAGAGTGAGGAACGATCTCACCTATTATGTCCAAGCCCCATTGACTGAATGGTTGCTCGATGTTTACCAGCTGTAGTGGCATGGACGGTTTCCTTTGTCTCCTTGCAGTAGTTTGGCAGATTTGGCATTTCCTCACATAACTGTGTGAGTCTTTGAATAGTGTGGGCCAATAATATCCTGCTCGTAAGATCTTGTGTGCGGTGTAATCTCCAGCATAGTGTCCGCCTGCAGGTCCATCATGGAGTTCCTGCAAAACCTTTTCGGCTTCAGTTTTCTCGAGACACCTAAGAAGCACAGAATCATAATTTCTTTTAAACAGAACATCATCTATGAGCTGATATTGTTTAGCCTTTAATCTCAGGGCTCTTTTCTTGGTGTGATCCAGGTGAGCTGGAGCATACCCATTTTTGAAATAATAAATGGTGTCAGCGTATAAAGATTCTATATCGTTTAGGCTTACCTCATACATTTTTACTTCCTTAGACGAGCTTTCAGGAATATGCGATGCTCCAACCAACATTTTGCAGAAGCCTTGGCCTCTCACAATGCTTGCTAGTTGATTTCAAGGTCGTATTCTTGTAAAGCAGTGATCCAATTCGCTCTTTTTTCACCCACATCTTTCTGTATTAAAAGATTTCTTACCGATGGAAATGGTACTATGACCTTGGTATGGGTTTTAAGTAAGAAAGGTCTGAAATACTTGATCGCTTTGAAAACGGCGTATGCCTGTTTCTCTACGTCTGAATAGTTGAGTTCATCCCCTTGTAAATTAGAGCTAAAGAATGCGATTGGAGTTTCCGCTTTCTCTTGATTCGCCTGAGTTAGAATCACGACATATGATTTTTCTGAGGTGAATGTGTATAAGATAAAAGATTCTAAAAAAGTCGGGGTTGCTAAAGATGGAGCATTAATGATAACCTATTTAATCAGATTGAATGCTTCATGTTCGTCCAGACCCCATTTGAAATTTGAATTCTTTTTTATCATGGTTTGCAAAGGAGAAACAATCCTTGAAAAATCCGGGACAAATCTTTTACAAAATTGATTTGACCAAGAAAAGATTGCATGGCCTTTTTATTATGAGGCAGGGATATTTCGGAAATCTCGTTGATTCTATCAGGTTCAATGTGAATACCAGATTTTGATAATATGAATCCTAGAAGTTTCCCTTCACTTAATGCGAAAAAAGATTTCTTTGGGTTAAGTGAAATCCCATACCTTAAACATCGTTGAAAGATCTATTTCAAGTCCCTAAGATGGTTGCCTCGCTTCTTTGAGTATACTGTTATATCATCCAAATAAATCACTACGGCTTTATTGACTAAACCTTTGAATGCGATTTCCATAGCTCTTTGAAACGTAACACCGGTGTTAATTAAACCAAATGGCATATTTCGATATGCATATGTGCCCCATTTGGTTCGAAATGTGGTTTTTAGCTGATCATCGAGATGTACCAGCACTTGGTTATATCCTGAAAACCCATCCAAAAAAGACATTAATTCTGAACCTGCTACTGTCTGTAATATCTGCTCCATAGGAGGGAGGGGAAAATTATCTTTTAGACAGGCTTTGTTGAGATTCCGAAAATCGATGCAGATTCTAATATCTCCACTTTTCTTTCTA
>APFE031632032.1:3548-15252 GCA_000404065.3 Pinus taeda
AAAACTTTGAGCCATTAGTCTCATTTTGGCATCATCTTCATCAACCTCCTCTAAATAAATGAAATCAACCATCTTGTCAATATGTTGTTGCGTTGTGATTTCGGGGCTGCCATAAAAAAGAGGAAGTCTTTGGCCATAGGTCTGAGGAAAAGCTGCCAACTGACCAGGTAATTGTAAGGGAGAAAATCTCACCATGACTACTGAGGGAGGGCATACAAGGATTACAATCGGTTGAGTTGGCTGGGATGAAGATGGAGGTGCGGATACAGTTGTTTTAGGAGGTGTAGTAGAGGGTATGTCAGAAGATAAGGCTTCAAGCTAATACTAGATATAGGCTTTTTTTGCAGTAATTTTTTGATCAGCTAGTCTTTGAAGTTTCTCAAAATTAGACCAAACCTCATGCTCAAGTTTCGAAGACTGGGATGTAGCAGAAGGTTGATTAAACAAAGATTTTGAGGCAAGTAAGTATGAATCAAACTTTATGGGATCAAACAATGTCTCTATAAGACAAGACTCAGACTTCAAATGAAATAGGGATAACTTGAATTTAATATCAAAAGGAATATCCTCAATACTCATTATCTGATCTGGGAAGGAAGTGGTCCTTTCCAATTTTTTTCTTTCAATCTTGGGGAAAGGGAATTTAGGTTTTCTTAAAAATATTTCAGGATCATCAATAGGATAAGGAAGGTTTGGGTCAAGGTTTGACGTGGTATATCTTTTCAGATATACCATGAGACTCTTAACAGGGTCAAAGACTATGTAAGGTAAAAGACTTCATACTTGAGCGGAACAAAGAGAGCTTCAAACTTCACAACCAAGGAATTTTTTCAATAGAAAATTTTAGTAGGTAATGATCAAGAGCTTACCAATGGAATGAGGTTTGGTTGAACTTGTGATTTGTAAACTTCTTCACTTTTTGAACAAGCTCTGAAAATATTTGACTGAATTAGCAAGATTAGGATTTAGATTTTGATCTTGTATGTCTCCTCGAAGCTAACTCTACAATATTGACACCATAATTATTGAATCATCCTGTTTTAAACTTAGTCCTATCATCCAAAGGACTAAATTCCAATGAAAACTTGTCATACACCCAGGAAAAAGTAATCTTCCATTCCCCAAAAACGGCGCCAGTATGTTATCACTCCTCCAGATCGCCAAGGCTGAGGAAGAGTCCAATTGAGGTAACCACAGGCCAACCTTTTGACTTCGTAGCTAGCCCTACCAAGCTGGAGAGGGTTCTCTCCACAAAATCATAGCCAAGTGGGTTGGATGAATTAGGGTTTTAGGCTAGTTATGAGTGCAAAGGTTGTTTTGATTTGATTGGGTTTTTGCTGGATGAGGATATTAGGTGTTACACTGAAATTTGTCACCTTGACTATATGAAGTTTATATGGCCCCATCAATAGCCATATTGTCCTCTTTGTCAAGCCCCATACCTCTGCTCTTCATGTCAAAACTTCAAAAAGAGAGAAAGTCACTTAAAAACATGTTTATCTCTAGGTACGCAAATTCTCTCTACCTTGCCTGCGTGTACGCACTCCAAATACATTGTACCTGTGTACTTGTACGCTCTGTAAGCTAAAGGTTGGGTGCGTACCCCTGTAAAGGTCAAAAGGCGCGAGTTTCATCTTTAAAAAGTTACTTGTGGTCACTTCTAGAGCCTTCTAGAAGAGTTTTTTACGTGTATTGAGCGCCTCCAGATGGTTCATGCATCCCTATGATAGAGGAGCTTATCCCATCAAGAGAGGAGCTACCCCATCCAAAAGAGGGAGTATCCCATTGATGTGGGAACTGAATAACCTCCTCTAGAAGACTATAAATACAGGCATTGGGCCAAAGGAGGGGAGGTTGAAAGCTGAACATTCTAAAGGGTAAATGCTGCTGGAATTAGGACTTCCATTGTTGACTTGTGAGGAGAGATCACTATCCTTACTTGTTGCCATATTGGGAGTGGGTGAGCTTGTCAAAGTAGAGGAAATCTCTTGCTGGACCCTGGGAGGAGCTTGCACAACACCAAGGCTCAGGTTGTAATGGTTCCTTTTGATTATTTAATACAAATAAGTCCATTCTTCTCAATGATTTGTTAATGAATTATTTCATGTATTCCTTGGTCAATATGATAAATATGCTTTGTTTTATGATGAATATTCAGGTGTTATGTAATCGTTTGCCTTGTTAGTGTATGCAGGTCTTAAAGTGAAGGGGGAGCTCATCTGGATCAGCAAGGCTGGACTGCTACAACAAGCGTTGGACCTAAGGTAAGATCGGAAAACACTTGGTTTCTCATAGAATAATGTATGTTTAGAGAAGGATTGCTCCTGTTTGGTTTGTTTGTCACTAGAGAGTCTTAGACTCCTAGGGAGGTTAGATTTGTCCGCAAATATAACTCTTTCCGCATGACATTAGGTCAAAAATCTAGGTGAGGGCAAGTAAGATATGATTGTAGACATTCAAAGGGGTAAGGTAGGTAGGTAGGCTAGCACATTAGGTTTTCCTGGGATGAGATGATTCGGATAGGTGAGGAGCTAGGAAGAGAATGATATATGTATTCTTCATAAAGTGAAGAAATATGAACAAACTTTGAAAACTTCCCCAAAACAGAGCATGTGAGATGAATTGTGTTTATCAACTTGAAAGAGATCATACAATAGACATGAAATGGAATATAGACCAACAATAAATTCATACAAATGAAACTGAAGAAAAAACAATGATATACAACCATACCATAGGCATCCCAAGGAAATAGTTGCAACTCATCTATTAAAACTGGGTAAATTCTAATACAATAGTGTCTCTGATCAATACTACAACATCCAACTGAGTCCAACATTTGAAAAGACTGAAAAATACAAGATATAGGACTCAAAACAAGCTCCTCCTAGCCTCAGGGGTTGAATCCATGAGACGAGGAGCAATTCCACCAAAATCTAAACTGATAGCTAGAGTGTAGGGTGGTCAAAGTGACTTATCCCTAATTACAATGAAACTGATTCATTACACCTCATAGAGTCTATTTACCTAATGTATTTAGCCTAGGTAATATTAAAAAGACCATAATTACATTTCCATCATGAATTAAATTAGTAAAAACTTGATTTTCCAAGATGAAAATCAAATCTAGAGAAAAACAGTGAAAAATCAGGGAATTGGTCAAACGTGCCCTCTTTGTGTCAAACGCACCCTCTCTGTGTCAAACGTGCACTCCATCTTGCAGGGTAATTTTGACTACCTTCCTGGTGTCCAAATTGAGCCCTGGATAGCTCGTTTGAAATATTGTCCTGTCTAGTTTCCAAATCTACCTTCAGTTTCCAAAATGGACTTGATTTGACCCTCCAAAACTTGATTCTCCCAAGACTGGTCAAACACGTAGTGCCAAGGTGAAAAAGGAGGCAGAACATTGATTTTTTAGTTGCTTTTTCACCTATTCAACTGTCATTTGTGAAATCCAAGGCCTGAAAAGTTGTTTTCCTGCATGTCTTCCTTACGCTAAATCCAATCATGGTTTTATCTTATCCAGAAAGTGCCCCAAACAAAAGCGCAGCACCAAGGACATTGCGCCCTTGGCACTCTAGCTGTCAAAAACGTGTGTATGATTACCTGAAAAGCACAAAGACTTCAAAATTACCCCATAAATTCTCAAAATTGGTGAAATGATTGATGATAATGTGGTTTTTGCATGGAGTGAGGCTTCAACAAGGATGTCAAGTCTTTCTTCCTCTTCTTTCTTTTTTAGGGCTTCAATCTTTGCATTACCTCTTCTAAGCTTTTCCCTCGTAATTTTGTTCCTCATGGCATAATGTTTTGCCATCTTTCTTTGAATGTCATTTTCTTTATTGGAATTATCTAGGCGATTCTCCAAATGCTGGTTTACCTTGTCAATCCAATGCTCCTGGTTCTCATTAATCATGATGGAAACCTATTCATTCCATGTGAGATGATTTGCAAGCTCAATCTCCCTTTGTCTCTCTAGTTCTAAAGCTCTTTTCAGCCCTCTACTCCTAGGTATGATTTTTGTTTCTTGTTTAGGTTCACCATACCTATCATAGGATTCATCAAACAATGCCTTGGCTTTCATTTATTCTCTTTTTTCCTTGATGAGCCGAATCTCCATGGTATCATGCTTGGCTTGAACCTGCTAGTTTTCTTGCTCATAATATGAAATAATAAAATTTGACTTCTCTAAGTTGGTATGGAGCTCCCTGACGAATGCATATTTTTCCTTGATGACTATGCTAATTTCCTCATTATCATTATGTTCATCTAGGTCAATAAGCTCAAAATCATGTTTTGTCTCATGAAGGTCCTCCTCCTCATGCTTGATCTTTGCCTATGTCATTTTTTCTTTGCCTTTATGTACCTGTTTTGTGGGTGAAGAAGGCAAGGCCCCTCCCACAATCTGTGGGGAAAACACCTGTCTATGACCTCTCCAATAAGTGTGTGCCAATATGCCCAAATCATCCTTCTTAGGCTTGATGACCTCAACCTGCTTAGTCCGCTCAGGCTCACTAATCGCATCTCTGCTAGGTGACTCAATGTGCTCATGAAATGGTGATGGTGGAGGAGACTGATCTAATGATGATGCATGATCTATGGGCTAAGATGGAGGAATGAATGTGGAAGGATGAGATGATGAAGGCACATTTTGAACATGCTGAATAGATGGATCAGTGAATATGTCAATGGCTATGAAGGTACTCCATGCAATGTTCAATTGTTTGAGGTGATAAAGGACAATGATTTTGATGAGGGAGTGGTGGAAAATACTCCTCATTTGATGCTCATATTCTCTTTTTTGGACAATATATGCCATCTTGTCAATGCTTCGGAAGAGATAATAAGGTACATTGAGCATCTTGATCCTTGTGAAGTGGATGAGTAGCCAGATGTGATAAGTATAAAGTCTAGAGAACCTTCCTTCACAAGTAAAGTATCTCATGATGATTTTAATCATGGGAACATATCTATCCAGGAGGTAAGAGAAAGGAAAAAGCCTCTTTCTAGCATTCTTGTATCTAGGTTTGATATATGGCTCATAGTAATGCTCCTCCAAGTCTGTTTTCTTAAACCATTTTTCCCCAACATCTAGGATTCCATTAGTAGCTGATATGATGGCAATGGACATGGTGAAAGTGACACCAACAAGGGTTACCTAGTTGTCATGGAGAATGGAGATGAATAGTCTAGTCCACATAGGGTGATGTTGGACCTTTTTTACTTTCACAGAATTCAAAACATCCTAGATGTTTAAAAGATGTCACATTCATGGGAGATGCCATGAGATCATTGGTATTTCTTGGCTCAAATCTAAGGATTCTCCTTCCTTTGTTTGACTTCCTCCCCTTCCTTTCCTTCTCACTGGAACTTCTGTTTTCTTCTTTTGACATGGTGTATTGATTTTAAAACCTTAGGGATTTGAAATGATAGTGGAATGTAGGTATATGGAGTTAGGAACGGTGTGAGGAAATTTAGGGAGATGAGGAAAGGGGTTTATTAGGGGTATGGGAAGGGAATAGAAGTACAAGGGTGTGAAATTGGAGATGTGGGAATGAAACTAGGGTTTGCAGGTTTGAAAACTCCAAATTTCACTCAAGAGACTTAACGCCAAGAATTTATGAGTTGTGAAATGCAAGTAGGGTATATTTTAGTGCTACCTAGTTACTGGAGGAAGAAAACAACCAAATTGAAGCTTCGAAGGCAATGATACTTTGTTTTAGGGGCTGGAGAGAAAATATGGTCAAACGCACAACGCACAACTGAAACACGTCGTTCACTACACAAACGCGCAACGTATCAATGAAACATGCCCTTCACTGGTCCAATGTCCAGCACAACACTGAAATGCACAACGTAATAAATAAACACGCCCTCCATACCACAAATGCACAACAAAAACTATGTTTTGCTAATTTCACCTGTCAAACTCAAAAATTTCTCCTTTGTTGAGGTTGCTCGACCATGACAAAAGAAAATGAGGTGTAAATCGATGTCTTGAGGGTTTTAAATACTTGATGAAATTTGATTTGTTGATTTAAAACCCATTTGCTAATGTTTGAAATGGATTTTGAAACATTGCACTCATACCCTTTTACCTTGTGCTTTTGCTTTGCAGATTAATCAACTGCTGGAGTAAACACTTTTTGTTTTGACATTTAATGTCCAGTTGGCATGTGGAACTAAGTTGGCAGCATGGGAAAAATTACTTATTACATATAATGACATAAAATTACATAAATATAAAAAATAGAATTAAATCTTTGCTTTTGGAATAAAATTACAATTTGGGATGAAACTCATAGTTGAAATCAAAATTACAACTTTGGCAAGCATATTCACATGTTTGCAAATCCTCTTTAAATGAAAAAAGGATATTATTTTGTTCACTCTCATACTTTTACTCACAAGTATACGGGGAACAAGGAGTTCAATGTGGGACATCTAGCAATGAAGTGGGATAAGGCCCATGAAGAGAAAGGTAAACACACCAAATTTCAATCCTAATGGATTGAACCCTTTTTTGTTCATGACAAGATTGGCGAACACTCTTATCATCTTCAATTCTTATATGGGAAGATTGGTTTTCTTCCTTTCAATGGCCAAGATCTCAAACGTTAATTCCAATATCATCATGGGGTTGTATTTCTACCTATGTATATATTTATTTCCTTCTCAGTTTTGTTCTTTTTTTGTTCATGTCATGTCTTATTCATTCCTTTTTCATCCATTTTGGTCAGTGTATGTAAATATGACCTTGTGTGGAAGTATTTTATTCAATTCTAGAAAATGTGGCAAAAGTTTTAAAGAAATTTGTGACATTCATCAACACTTGGTTAACTTTTTGTCCCTCTTCCTTGCTTAGGTATGATATCTTTAAGGTCAATGATGGATAAATGGAAAATATGATTCATTCAAACATAAAACTATAATCAGAAACATGATGCTCATATCTATTTTAGGATCTTCATTCCTCAACTCAATATTGTAATTGATTAGTGTTTCCCTGTTGATCCAATTGAGTAGAGAAGGGAAAGGCGGAAACTGAAAGCGGTAATATTAATTTGAGAGGTATATAAGAGTCTCTACAATAGGAATAACCACCCTTTCTCTCAACAAGTCGGGATCCCTCTTCGAACTTGGTGATGTAAATGTTGATAAAATTGGAATGAACATATTGAAAATAAAATAAGGGGTGAAATAAGAGAAAGGCTTCTTTTGCATAGAGGTAAAGCAAGAAACGTCGTCGAGGTACTAAAGAGGCTCGTTGGCAATGAAGCAATGCCTATGTTTCCTAAAATTGTCTCCATCAGGGTACTGAACAATCCTGCTCGTAGTGGAACAACACCAAAGATGGAAATAAACATTTGATCATTCTAAACTTGCAGATATATACTATCCTTCTCCTAGTCTTACATAATTATCGATAAAATGAGAAATATTACCACAAAACAAGTACTCTAGCCCAAAAACCCCCAAAAAACATGAAAAAAAGGCTAAAAACGAAAAGTGTTGATGCCATAATAACATTTTTTTTATGTACATTTTCAACATTTCTTAAAAATGGCAGTAAAAACCAAATTTTTGTGTGCAAAAGACACCTTGAAAAAAGAAAATGTTGATATTGGTATGGCGTTTTTTAGGGTTAATTTTCAATTTTTTTTAATAATGATGTTAAAAATAAAATATCACGACTTTGAAAATCTTTAAATTTCCAACAATTGTCAAGCATGAGATTGAGAAAAAATACTTATTATTGTTTTCAACCATAGCATTAAAGAGAAAATATTGATGACTTGGCAAAACATTAAAATATTGACAATTTTTCAACCATGAAAATAAAATGAAAGATTATGACTACCAAAAAAATTAAGTTTTCAGAATATTTCAAACATGATATTATGTAAAAAGAAATATGACTAAAAAATCTTTAGAAAAAAAAAAAGAGTAAAAACAAAATTAACTTGTAAAAATAAAAAACTAAGGAAAAAAATGAAAAATATCAAATAATTTAAATTTTTAAAAAGGCACAGACACACATAGACACAAATAATACAAGAAAACAATTTTCAATATTGCAAAAAAAAAAACCACAAATTTAAAAAATAATAATTAAGAATAAAATAAAAAAAAAACATCACAAAAAATAAATAAAAAAGAACAAAACAAACAAAACAAAAACAAAATTTACATGTAAAATTTAAAAATTTAACAAACAAAAACAATAAATTTTATAAATGGAAAATTTACTATTTTAAGAATTTTTAACAAAAAACAAATAAAAAATTTTTTTTTTAACTTAAAAAAAATGAAACAAAATAATAAAAAATGAAATGATATAAAATAATGCAAAACTAAAATATAAAATGAATCAACAAACCATTAAAATAATATAAAAATCTTCTCTGTACGACAAAAAAAATTGAAAAGAAAATAATAAATTAAATAAACGAAAAAAGCTGGGTGGCAGGGTCCAGGGTTCGATTCTGGGATTGGACCCTACCAGCCTAGGGCGATTAAAAAAAATAATAATAAAAACAAAAAAGGCTCAGTTGTGGCAGGGCCAATTCCGAGAATGGGCATTACACCCAGGTCTGATTTAAAAAAATAATAATAAATAAATTGAAAAAAAAGATAAATTAAAAAAAAAAAATTAAAAAAATGGAGAAAGAAGGCCCTGGGGCGGCAAGGGCTAATTCCATCCTTTGCCACCATAGGCTCAATTAAAAAAAAATAAAACGTTGAAAAAAAATGAAAAAAAAGGCCCTGCATGGCAAGGGCCAATTCTGGCCCTAGGGCCTTTTTGTTTTTGTTTTTTTTTTTCAAATTTTTTCCCCCGTAGCCCAGTCGGCCTAAGGGTGGTTGAGGTTGACTCCGTATTCAGTCCCTGCCACCCCCGAGACGGTTGAGCTATGGGGGTGGCAAAGATAGAGCTGCGTGCAGCTCCCACCCCACCACCCCCGAAGCCTAGCTAGCCCGAGGATGGCAAGGTCGACTTTGCAACTCCCTCGCTACCCATCCAAGTGGCCACGTGCAGCTCCCTCTCCGCCATCCCCGCAGCCCATTTGGCCGAGGGGTGGCAGGGGCCAACTTCGCAACTCCCTCTGTGCCCACCCCAGTGGCCTAGCCGACCCAGGGCTAGCAGGAGCCAACTCTGTAGTCGACCCTTGCCACCCTTGGGTAGGTTGGGTTGCGGGGATGAGCTGGGAAGGAGCTGCGTGCAACTCCCTTCCTTCCCACCCCCGGTCCAACAGGCCTTGGGGGAGGCAAGGGCCGACTTCCGGAATCAACCCTTGCCACCATAGGGCCTTTTTTGTTTTTTTTTAGTTTTTGTTTTTTTTTATTTTTTTTAATGATTTATATTTTAAGTTCTACTTAATATTTAATTTTGTTTTTAAACATTATTTATTGTATTTTTTTTTATATTAAATATAGGTGTTTTCGAAAGTAGTCGTTAATATAACCATTACTGGAAATTATGTGTCTACATTTCTCTCTATTTAAGCCTTTTGCATGGTCTGCCTCTTCATCTAGTACTGATGATGAACCACACTTTGTTTGGGTTCAAAACGCGTTCAGCCAATAAAATTCTCTCATGTTGATTTCTAACCGAAAGACTTGTTTAATTATTTTTTTTCTTTTTTAATTATTATTTTTTATTTTTTTTTAAACTTAAAAAAAAATTGTTTTTTTTTTTTTTTGTAATTTTCTTAAAGATGGTGCTGTATTTAAAATTTTCATTATTTATTTTATTTTATGAACTAAATTTTTATTTTATACCTTTATATTTTTGTCCTTTTTATATATTAGATATGTTTTTTTGTTCATGTTTTTATATTTATGTTTGTATTATTTTTTGTGTTTTTATTGTTTTTATTTTTTTTTAATATTTGTTTTCTTTTCTTTTATTTTTTTTTGTTTCTTATTATATCTATTATTTGAATATTTCAATTTTGATATTTTTATTATCCTTTTTTTACAGTTATTTTGTTTTTTGTTTTGTTTTTATATATCTTTATATTTGATCCTTTTTTTTATTTTTTTATGTTTTATTATCAACATGAAAATCACCAACAATAAAAATGAATATCTACACTTAACACATTAGAAAATTTAAAGTGTAAAAAATAATCCCTCTAAACAAAAAGGGTTGATATTGCATTGGCACTTTTCAAAATCAAGATGTAAATCACTAACAAAAAAAAAATGTTCATACTAAATACATAAAGAAATTAAAGTGTCAAAAATAAGCCCCCTAAAAAAATTTGTGTTGATGCTGCATCAACACTTTACAAAATCAACATGAAAATCACTAACAAAAAAAAATGTTCATACTAGATACAAAAAAAAAAAAGTGTCAAAAATAAACCCTCTAAAAAAATTTGTGTTGATGTTGCATCAACACTTTTCAAAATCAACATGAAAAACACTAACATTAAAAAAAAAAAGTTGTTCATACTTGACACATAAGAAAATTTAAAGTGCCAAAAATATGCTTCAAAAAAAATGTTTATTTTGAATCACCATGTTTCAAAATCGAGTGATTTTTTGCTACCTCAAAAAAACAGGTACTAAGTCATTTTCTCATTTGATTGGTAACTATGTCTAAGATCAAAATAATTGATATATAGTAAGACTTGTAAATGTGTTTATCCAAGAATGGGAATATGAAAAACTATCACTATAATCAGGATAAATGGGGAATGTGAGGTAATCCACATGTTGAATAAATACTTCCTAGAAGAATAGAATATGTGCATAAGGCTATACCTTAACAGAGAAGCTAGGGTTCTTCTAGTGAATCTCCAAGTGTGTTGCAGCTACAAGACCCTCTAAATTTTGGCCTACTTTCAAATTTTGGAGCCTCCCTTTGATCATTTGAACTATCATTTCTAGTTGTTAGAATGATTCTACACCTTTTTTCTAAGTTTTCAAGTCTCTTTCTAAAGAAATCCCAAGTGTCATGTTTTGTTAACAGAAGTGTTATTCTTTGTGAAAGATAGTTTTGGCACAACTTTAGGAGGTAGCTTTAATGCATTCTCTCACATTAGTGGATCCTATCTATGATGAAGGCATGCATTGGTCTCATTTCTAGGCTATTGCGAACTTTTCTTTGTAGTCAACGCTTGTGTCGAAAGCTATATCTTATGTGTTGCACTTGGAGGTAAGCGTCAACACTATCGTGTTGTTGTTGTTTCAGTGAATCCATGTTGATTTTGGGTAATAGGTGTTTCCTTTTCACATTGTTAATCATATGTAAGTGTGTGATAATGTTCATGTCTTGTCATGCTTTCATTCTTATTTTCTGGTCTTACTCATCCCACACTTAGCCATTTTTGTAGCTTTCACTTTCTTTGCAACTTGCTTGATCTTGGACCAACTTTTCTACCTCTTGGAACTACACATTGCACAATACTAAGCCACAATGAATCACCCTCTTCCTCTTGGAACTGCACACTACGCAGTCCTGGAGGTTAATCTCCCTTAGTTGTGCTCTACACAATCCTATTGCTTAGTCACTCAGATTTGCTAGTTGCACTTTCCCAATGTTTAGTCTTGACCAACCCTACCTTTCCCTATACACTGCATAATCATAGTGGATAGTGGAGCTTCCTTTGAACCCTTACAATCCTCAACTACATAATCCCTTAAGCCTCTCCTTCTGCCACTACGCACTGTACATATATAGTGCCCAACCCTACCT
>APFE031632033.1:0-14612 GCA_000404065.3 Pinus taeda
AAAGTTGGCAGGGCAGACTCCCAAATGCCCAAGATGTCTATTCCTTCTCTGTGTTTGGCCCTGAACTCATTTAATAGTTGAAGATGAGGGGTGAGTCCTTGTCTGGAGTCTTCTGAGATCTGATAATCCAGATCTGCCAGCTCCTGCCAGTCCTGCTCTCTCTGAGGAGCATTTAGAGGAGTGACATTGAGTATTTCGGGGGTCTCCATGTTTATATGGAATGCTGCTCTAAAACAATGAATTCTGATGGGGACCACGATTTACAGGGATGGTGAATTGTCAGGATGACAATGCTAGGCCTTTTAGGAAGGGTTTTCAGTAGCAGAAAGACCTTCCTTGCGTGTTTTGGGATTTATGCCGGACCTCACGATTGCGCGAGTCAGGGTAGGTTTTAGCAGAGAAATGCAGGTCCCAGAGGTTTTCACAACTAAATTTCGGTTCTGAATAGCCAAATTGGGCAGAATGCAGTTGGTTTGCCGGTGAAATTTTGGATTTTAATGGTTTTTTAAGCGGTTTTTTGCAGAAAATTCACTTAAAACCAGTCACAGGAGGACGAGGCCGAAATACCTGGTAAACAGAGGTCTGGACTGCAGAATTCAACTGGTTTTGCGCGCCGGGAGCGTTGAAAATGGATGCAGGTTGACTGGTGGCGCGGGCGTCGTAAAAATGCATGCAGAGCGCTTGAACAGTTAATTTCAGAAAATTACGAAAAATGGCGAAAATTGACAAAAATATGGTTTTTTGGCCTTTTTGGCACGCTTTATGGATGACGTCAGCATGACGTCATCATGGGGGCCGGGTTGGGTGACATCATCATGACGTCATCGGGTGATGTGGCGGTCAGCGGTAGGTCCACAGGGGCGGTGAGGTGGTGGACAGGTGTCGCGATATGAGAGGTGAGGCGAGCAGATGTGGCAGTGACGTGCACGGCAGCGGGGCGCTTATGTGGACGGGACAGGTGTCGCCATATCGGAAGGGGTCCTGTACGTCGGACGGACTGTCAGGCATCGCTCCGATGCAATAGTAATGTGACGCGTGCCCCTGTGTGCTGATGCTGGCCTGACGTAAGCGTCTGACAGATATCGGAAGGTATCTGTCAGACACGTAAGGCCTTCCAATATTGATAATAGCTGTGGATCTGGAGGCGGGCGATCGGACGGTCGTCGGGCGCCCAACTTGCGCGAATGGTAACAGCAGCTTCGGTTAACGTGCAGACGTCGGGATCGCCCGAAATCAATCTCCGCCGTAGATCTGGACCTGGCGCGATCTGACGGTCCTCGGGCAAGCAACCTGCACGAAGAATATGTACCAGCAGGCGGGCAATAAACAAATATTTGTTTTGCAGACGTGGACAGCGGGACCCTCCAGGTGATAAACATTCCTTTCGGTGAATTTTCAAAGGTTTTTCTGGCAAAATGTTAATATCCGCCAACATTAGAAAAAATAAGCCTATTCAAAGGATTTTTTATAGTTTCGGGCATTAATATTTCCGAAGGCGGAAAACTTTGGAAAAAGGGGTTTTAGACAGGTTTATGAAATATGATAAGGTGAATGACCCCCGACCTTAGGATAAAGCGGGGAAGGGTGATTTTATAAGGTTTTCCGCTTCTTGGAGTAATTTTATGGTTTTTTGGAGGTTTTTCAATGTTTTCAAGGTTTTGAAGGCAAAATGGCACTTTTGGGTAGGGAAACTGATCTGAGATAGAGCAAAAGGTGAGTCATGGGTTCTTGACCTTGACCAGGTGTCAATTCAAGTCTCAGGGATAGAATACTATGGCTATAGTGCCAGGGAGGGGATATTTATGCATTGTGGGGTTTATACACCATGGTGTTTATACTAATAGGGATAAAGGGGTATAGGGAGCTAGAATAGTAGAGTTAGCTGTTAATATGGAGGAAACACATGAGTGAGGACTAGTTCAACCAAATTTTCTCTGAAAATCATTTGAAACTAGGAGTAGTTCAAAATGAAAAGATTTTTGCACAAGAAATGTGGCTTTTGAAGGCCATGAGTGTCATGACAACATCTTTGAGGTTGCTGTATAAACCAGAGGGTGATAGGGTGTTAGTAAGGAGTAATATATATATGAAAACAAGGGAATTAGTCATGCACCAGTGTGTTGCCTTTCTTGTAGATGTTTCAGCAAGCTTAGTCTTGGAAGAGACAACTTTTCTGCAACCCCAGCTACCTACCCAACTAGATTTCCTAGCATTTTTTGTTCCTTCTTGGAGGGTGCACTTGGACTTGCAAACCCTTTGAATGCCTTTCCTTTTCTTTGGCTTTTTGCTTTCATTCCCTATCTAATGCAACCCTTATTCCTTCCAAGGTCCCAGATTAAGCAGTTGGGAACCTTTGCTTCTCTACCTAACTACTGGTCTGCCAAGATTAAACAGTTTGGACAGACATCATTCTCTATTCTATAACATGGAAATTGAAAGCATGGCATGATCCAGATTAGACTATTGGACCACCCATCAAAAATTGAGTTCTTATCAAAACTGATACAGGCATTGCCTTCTTAGGGAAATATGGGATCTTTGCATTTGTCAAAGCAGAGCATATTTGGACCTTTGATATCCAATCATGAAATATGAAACCTATTGGTATAGGTATCCAACATGCTGGAGCCAAAGGGTTTAACACCATAGAAACATCACTAGAATAGAGCTCGGAGAATCTAGACTCTACCTCTTGCAATGGAGGAAGAAAGTATGAACGATGGTGTAAATCTTCCCAAGGTCGATCTATAACCATCATTACTTCAAGAATTGCTTCTTCCGATGGTAAAATTGAATCCAAGCAGTCCAAAGCAGAGGTGGAGTCAAGGATCCAAGCAGGGGCCACATCGCCATCTAACTCCTCTTCGGAAAAAGGAGTAGAATGGTCTTCTGCAGAGTTCATGATAGACTGATATCTAAGCTTAGCTGCAGATATAGGGAATGCCATTCCATTATATTTTCCTTCAACTAATGTGGTCATAGGTGAAGGCAAGGTCCAGGGGTCCAGAAAATAATGATTTCTAAAGAACCCATCTCGAGAAAACTCCCTAGATGATGAAATAGCATTGATTTTTGCGATAGGAGAGGGAAACTCAAAGGTACCCATCAATGAGGAATACATCCCTACTCCTAGATTCTCAGTAGGCGAACGAGGGTTATCCACTAAAGGAATAGTAGAGTCAGAAGTTGCTTGAGGATCAACTGGAGAATAGTCTAATTGATCCACCTTTATGATTTTCCCCTCATGAGGAAAGCAAATGACATGAAACAGAGTTGACACAACGACGTCCATTTCGTATACCCAGTTCCTTCGTAGGAGGAGATTATAATCTAGGTTAGCATCGACGACTTCCACTTCAATATTAACGACCTTCCCCCCAACACATATAGGAAAGGTCGGGATAATCCCATGCAGCTTATGAGAATGGCCATCGAATGCAGTCAAGACGGTAGGTGAAGGAATGGCCGAAGGCGATCCAATAGCCTTCCAACATGACATCGAAATAATGGACGTGGAAGCCCCCTCATCAATAACAGTTCGAAAAATGTTAATTTTCCGGTATGTAGACTTTACTTGAAAAGCCATGTGATGAGGGAGTCGCTTTTTGACATTTAACATGTCAAAAGTGAGCACTAAAGAATTAGCCGGATCTACTGCCCCAATTGCGGAAAATAAAGCACTTCTTTGAGCCGGACACGACTGGAGAACCTCTAATGCGGACATAGCGCACGGACTCTGAGCCAGATCCTCCACGATGGAGTAATTCTGGGCGGCCCTAGCATTAGGATTAATCGTCGCGCATTTAGTGGAACCTTTCGGTATCTATGGTATAGTCTCAACAGGGGGTTGCTCGATATAAAGGTTAGTACTTCTGGGAATAGCATTATCCTTGGAAGTTTCGGCTTCACCATAATCACGTGACTGAGTAGTCACATGGACATTAGAACCCATCATGAAAACATTCGAAGATTTTTCCCCTTCCTGGTTGCCCCCTGCGGAGGTTCCAAGGTTTGAACTCGCGCTAGCAAGAAGTTGCTACCCTTGGGGAAAAGGGTTAGTTAACACAACTTGGGAACTGGAAGTCCCTTGCTGCCCTAACAAGCACTGAGCGTCTTCAATCTTGGGGCACAGATGAGTTAAATGGTCTCCACTGTATAACTTGCATGGAAACTTAACTTTCTTTTTTGACTCATTTCTACCCCCACCAGCATTATTACCGGATTTGTTTGCATCAGGCTTCCCATCCTGGTTCTTTTTCTTACCTCGTCCTTTCTTTTTCCCATTGGAATTTTGAATTCCTTTGGGATTATCCGATTGGACGACATTAATTGACGAAGTTTGGGAAGCAGAAGGATTAGACGATGTGACTTGGTTGTTAGAAGCAGTTTGTAAAGACAACTACTGCAATTGATTCAACAAGTTCACCGTATTTGTGTCTACTGACCCAACAATGCCATCTACGTGAGGACCTGGCTTCGGCTTAGCTACATCGACCTTAGGTCCAGGAGCATCTAGCAAGTACATTTGTAGGATCCCAGACTAAGAATAGATCAGTTCTAATTGCTGGGCCCTAAAATTGGCTTGCTACTCGGAGTAGACCCCTAACATGGAGACATCCTTGGAGATCTGAGGTACTAAAGACTTCAAGAACCACTCAAGACAGTACTCTGGAGGGATTTCAGCTTTAATAAGCCTCTTTCTCCGTCTCCATTCCTGGATGTCATCGGAAATGTGAGTTGCCTTATCCTGACGAAAAGTAGCCAGCAGTTCAGTTTCGGCATCATACCAGACGGGCAACTGAAAATGGTTCAAGAAAATGTTGGCTAAGTCGGCGAATGATGAAAAGCTGCCATGAGGCAACTCTATATACCACTTAGCCGTGTTTCCAGTTAAGGTGCATTGAAATAATCTCAACCTAACTAAGTCGTCGATCAGGGAGTTCGATGAGCACCATAAGTGGAACGTGGTTACGTGGTCGCCCGGATCCTCACCACTTTTCCCTTCAAATTTTGGAATATCTGAAGGGATTTTAGTCGGGACTAGAGGCCAGGCCGAATTATAGTTGATTGGGTCATTAGTTAACTTAGTGAGGTCTGGCAAGTTTAACGTTGCCAGAAACGGAAGTCTAGGCAGGGCTTGGGGATTCCACCCTGACTGGGTGGCGGTCCCAAAGCTCTGAAAAGATTGGCCTGGATTTTGGGAGGCACCAGGTTGCCCGAAGTATCCTGTAGAACCCGCTGAGCTAAAAGGGAGACCTTGTGACCCAACAAATCTTGGATTTTGACCAACTACGGCCGTATATCCACTATACCTTGCAAAGTTTCCTCCAAACGGATTGTAAGGAGTTGACAACCCTTGATATGGGTTCCAAGCCGAAGCTAGGGGAGGAATGCTTTGGAATGAACTAACTGTGGTATACGGCTTGTTCCCATATTGGCCGTGGAATGGATTCCCAGTTCCGGCACTACTAAGCCCAGGGTTATTCCAACCTTGGAAAGGATTGCTGCTTTGTCCTACTGAAGAAAAAGGCATAGATCCTACTGTAGGGTTGGAATGTGGTATATGACCACTTCCAAATGGAAAACCTTGGAATGAAGCTGACGCACTCATCATGGATGTGGCGGCCCCGAACGGAGCTGAAGGAATGCCCGATGATTGGGCACCAAATGGGAAGTATCCATAATTGAAAGCATTTATTTGGGAACTTCCACTCGTAGATGGAATGGAAGTAGACCCAACAACAGATGTCCTAGTAGTAGATCCGAATAAAGAGACGGAGGGGATGGAAAGTTCCACCTCCTTGCAAAGATATAGGAGTTTCTGCAGTCGTAGCACTAGCAGAAGCCATGCTCGCCGTAGTGGTCATCGAAGGTAAGCGCATAGCGTAACCTAGACTTGCCGATCTTTGTGACTGAGTTCCAACGTATTGCAATATGTTTGGATAACTTGATGGTAGAGGAGTATTCGGAGCCCCTAACGACTCTGAAAGTTCTTCTACCTCAATACTATCTTCCGTTTGTAAAGGAACTTAAGAAGGAACTGGTGGGTTCCTTTCTTGTTCTACGGAAGTACCAGGCCTTACTTCAATACTATTGCCCCTGAGGGGAGGATCAATCCCTGATGCATCAATTGGAGCGGGATGAAACCCACCGGTATTGTTACCTCTGTGCCTTCTCGGAGAAGGCTCTACACTTGGTGGTGAGAGACCACAAAGTCTTTGAGACCGTCTGGGAGATTGGTCAGCCACTTTGAATTCTTTGTTTAAAATCTAACTAAAGACTCAAAAAATTTAAAGCTAGGCCGACTAAGAGCACAGAGCACCCACTAAAGCGTACCTAAAGATACAGCCAATCAAAACAACTTCCAAGTATTTCCGCTCTGGGTGATTAGGACCAGACACCAAAATACGAGAAAGTGGAAAATAGAGGGCCTTCCGAAGATAGTCTGGGATGATGAGGACCCAAGCCTATCAGCGAAGGTATCAGAGGAAGTTACGCTGACCTCCTAACAACAGTCTGCGTCGGTGCAAGCCCCCAAGCTTCGCAAGGGTGCCCTCCAGTAGTGCTGTTGAGAGAGATACAACGTTGACCTCAGGTTCCATGGGATTCCCCTACGCAGCCACCTATGTAGTTTCCTAGGAGTGGCAACTAAGGACACCAACTCATCGCAGAAGCCAGGCGGAACGGTCTTGAGGTATGTTCGGACAAGTAGGAGAGGGGGTATCTCTCTTCCCTGTCTTCACAGACCCTCGCGCTTAACTCCCAGATCCGGAGCTTTCTTGGTCTTCCTAACACTGTTGGATTTTCTCTCTTTAATCAGACTCCTATGTTTTGACTTTTAATATGGCCTTGGAGAGTTAACTCTCCACTCCCCTATTCCAAGGCCCTAAAATCCTAAAACTTGTTTGTGTATTTAACTTAAAAGAAAAAGTTCTAGTTGATTTTAATTGGCGCTTGATTTTAAGGGTTGTTCTTTAAGTCAAAGGATGATGGAAGTGAAACTAGGGGTGTGTTTTTTTTGACGCAAAAAAGACTAATAAAACTTAACTATATGCGTATGCACTTTGTCATTGTTTTTTGATGAAAAGTAATCTTCTACAGGGTTCAGAAGGAAACTTCTAATGAAACAAACTTTTCTTTTCTTTTCTATTCATTCACACTTCACACTCAAAAGTTAACAAATCTATTTTATGCCAAAAGAGATGCAAATCTATCCTAATGCAAGACTAAATGCTTGATGCAAGATTGAAAACTACTCGAACAAGAAATGAAAGTTGTTTTTGTTTATCAAATTTTCTTTTTGCCACTTACAATATTTAGATGGAATCAAAGATGCTACAATTCGTCTGAATACTAAAAGCAAAACTCAAGATAACAGAAAATACTTTCATTCAGCAAAAGGAAACAAAATGAAAAGCAAATTCAAGAAAGCGAAACTAAAACTTTTCAAAAATTTCACTTGGAAGTAGCAAAAAAAGGGGTCCTTTTGAAAATGCTCTCAACAAAAACTAACACTTCACAATTGAAACAACAAGGAAGAAACACTTTTTGCAGGTTGACACCTAACAAAGAGTGAAAACTCAACAAAAAACAAATGTGTTTAAAAAATGCCTTTTGACAATCGAAGGCAGCAAGGAAAGCTTTGGTAACCAAGACCAAAAAAGATCAAAATGACGATTTCAAGAAAGTATCAAAATGACAACTTTGATGAAACAAAGAAGTAAATGGTCATAAAAATCGATTTCGTTAAGCAAACCAAAAGTCACCAAGAAGTAAAGTTGAACACAAAGATTGATAACAATCTTTCTGCTCTAATCACTCAGAGCAGCCAAGATTCCAATCAGGAAATCTTGCGTGTTTTTAGAAAAAAGATGATGACACTTGCAAACACAAAACAAGACCAAAACGCCTTATAATTAGAGAGAAATCGGAGTAAGGATGCTCGCTGTAAATCAGAGAACTGATACTGACAAAGATGACTGTTCAAAACTGACTGAAAGCACCAGACACACTCTAGAGACAAAAAGATTTATAAATCCTGAAAGTTGCCAAGTATACACGACTGTGCTTAGTGCAAACTGCGTGTATACGCAACTGTTTCTGAGGAAACCTGCGTATATGCAGGTTTACTTCAGACAACAAGTGTTTATACGCTTCTGTAACTAAACAAAACAACGTGTATATAATATTTCAGGAAAAATAAAAAGAGACTCAAGAAACTGGTATAACTCAGAAGTCAGAAACAGACCAGACAATAACAATAAACCAGCAAGCAGCTGAGCCCTGATAGGCTTGACAAACGCCCAACTAGGAACAACAAGAGTGTTGTTCCCCAGTGGTGGAGTCGCCAGTTCTGTTGAGGGATTTTATGCCCTAAGGCTCTTGGGTGGAACCCCAGCAGACTGAAAGTTGTCTAAATCAAGAAACATGCACACACACAGCCATTATGCTAGAAAAAGCTATTTCTAAAGTAAGAAGGACGTACCTCAAGTCCTACATTCGGGTAGATCCTCAAGGGTCCAAACCCTTCTTCGCGTCACTTCCACTCCTTTGTCCTGCAAAACCAACAATTCTAAAGAATGCAGCAGTATATGGACAAAGATTTATATGAAAATCATCCTTATGTTATACAAGAAAGGAGTTAGTTATAAACTTTTAGACATCCATTCATACATGAAATTCAAACATGAACATCATTAACATAAAAAAAGAAGCATATCGGGAACAAGACCTATTTCTTTATTAGACAAATAGAATAGTACAAAAAAGAGCAATATCACTTGAACAACTTCTGCAGACTCAAAGCTCAGCCTCCTTCTGGATCCGTCTCGCCTCAAGCCTCTAGTAGGTCTCCTTCCAATACTCACTCCAAGATGTCATAACTAAGGGATGAACATCAAATCACAAGGAAACAAGGGTTTCTTGTACAAATTGGGGAAGTGCAAAAGGCATAAGGGTCTCCATACCTGATCAGGGGGAAATCTCAGTATAATAAATTTTCTCTATCTTCTCTCCTCCTTTAGGCCTTCCCTTTGGTGTCTTTTTATACCAATTCCAAAGTAGTTTTTTAGTTAGGAATTGGTTGGGGAGAGTTAAGGCCACGGGTACTAATAGGTGATCAGCAGGTAAAACCCACGATCTCCTCCCGAAAATAAGGAGTTTTATATTTTTTTTAAGTGTTTTAATACATATACGCGGGTTGGGTATACATGAACCTGTGTATACACGCGTTTAACTCAAGGCAATGTCGCGTACAGGGAATAAAACACAGTTTTTTAGATTTTGGACCAGGTTTGGAAGGAGGGGTTGCCCTAGGCCATGAGTGCAGCATCACAAACCATAATAGTGAGATTTGGAGCTATAACAATGATTTTGATTTGATGTGGGAAAATAATCCCCATCTTCTTCATTGTCATGATCTTTTGTTCTTCTCTATTTTGGATTTTTGCATGCTTCATTAACTACAACATCAATGCTTTCATCAATTTTTCCAAGTCTTTTATTATAACATTTATATCCTTTACTTCTGGAATAATAACCAAGAAGAATACCTTCATCTGCTCTGGGTTCAAACTTACAAAGCTTTTCATTAGTCCTTTTAATAAAACATTTTCTTCCAAAAACATTAAAGTATTTTATAGTAGGAGTCTACCATACCAAAGTTCATGTGGAGTTTGAGTGCTATTTACTCGAACATTTACTTTGTTGAGAATAGTTACGGCAGTGAATGTAGCTTCACCCTAGAAGGTTGGAGGAGTTCCACATTCATCTAGCATAGCTCTAGCCATTTGTTGAACTCTTTTGTTCATTATTTCTACCACAACATTTTGCTGACGAATCCTTGTGGTGGAGAAATGCCTTTTTATTCCATGTGATTCACAAAAGTCAAAGAATTCATCCAATGTAAATTCCCATCTTCGATGAGATCTGAGGCATTTGATTTTTCGAACAGATCCATTTTCAACCAAGGCTGCTTTAAAGGCTTGGAACTTTTCAAATGCTTCATCTTTATGCTTTGGAAGACCTATCCAACACATTCTAGAAAAATCACCAATGGACTAAATAAAGTATTCTTCTCCACGAGGTGACTTTTTCCTTGATGGTCAACATAAATCAGTATGGACAAGTTCAAGAGGCTTACTAGCTAACCCTTCTTTTTCCATGAAGTGAACTCTGGTTTTCATACCGATTTGACATGGTTTTCATATTTTATTTTCTAGGATGTTGATATTTGGAAGATCACAAACAACCTTGATTCCACATTCTTTTCTTATTTGAGAAAAGATTAGATGTCCCAATCTTCTATGCCACAGCCAGTTTTCATCATTTTTTCTTAAATATCATTGTTGTTGTCCTCGGTTGGGTATGTATAAGTTGTTTGGAATTCTTGTACCTTTGATCACGGTCTCTCATGTATCAAGCTCATGAACAACACATCTGTTTGATCAAAACACCACTTCATTTCCTTGATCATACATTTGATTGACACTCAATAGGTTACACTTTAAACCATCTACATACAGAACATTTCCTACTTTAATATATTCTTTCAAGAAAGAAGAACCTTTAACTTTTATGATAGCAGGAGTGTCATTTCCAAATGAGGCATTCTTTTCCTTTTCCAAGGCATTATATGAGTGAAGTTTTTCATTGTCACCTATCATGTGTTTGGAGCATCCACTGTCGATGTACCAATGATTTTATTATCCTTCTGCATATAAGGCTATACCACATATTTTTGTTTTGATATTATTTCCTTCTCCATATCTTGGGATTTAATGGTGTTTGCTGCTTTTGAGAAGTTTTTTGAAATTTTCTCCTACATCCAGATTCCTCATGGTCAAAATTGTTACAGATTGAGCATTCTATTTCATTTTCAAAAGGAGAAAAGTTATTATAGGAACTTCTCTTGATCCCTCTTACATTCCTTTGATTTCATGCTTCTCTAGTCATCATGGTTTCGTAAGCAACACATTGAGCATCTTTGTGCCCAAAATTATGACATGAAAAACATTGCCCATTAAAGAAGTTCCTACAACTATCGAATCTATTAACCTGGTGATTGTATTTTCTATTGATATTCATCTTTGGAGAAAATTGAGTATGATTTTCCTAAGGTTGGTTGTGGATTCTATTCATCATTGGAGTAAATTGAGTATGATTTACCTAGTGATCAGCTTTATGTCTTTGCTAACGTTTGTTATATTGTTCATTGTTCTTTTCTGCATCAAGATAGCGTTTGGTGGAGGTTGATGGCTTCTGTGATTGATATGCTTCTTCAGTATATCCAAGACTTATCTTTATAAGAGAAGAACGTTGAAATTTGATAATTTCATTTAAATTTTTCTATCCTTTAGCAAATCTAAGATTGAGAGATTTCATTTTCTCAAGATCCTTTCTCAGACCCATAATTTCACATTCTAGTTTTTTATTGTGTTTTTCCTTTTCAGCAAGTTGGGATGTCAAAGTATCTATAATCATATTCTTTTTTTCTAAACAAATTTTGATTTTAGATATTTCTTCATGAAGGTATTCCTCTTCTAAAGCATCCCAAAAATTACCATTGTCACAACCCATGAGAAATCTATAACCTTGTCTAGTTTCATATTCATCAATATTAGATAAACCATCACTATCTTCATGACTATAGTAACTCCTTTTATTCACAACTTATTTTCTATTCCATTTTTCATATTCCTTTCCTTTTTCATATTTATCTTTATGATGACATCTAGAAGCATAATGATGACTCTACCACAAGTAAAGCATTTGAAGGGTAGCTTACCTCTAAACCTTCTAGAACCTTGTTGAAGATTCTTGAAAAAGTTTACCTCATCTTCTTCTTCTGAAATAGATCCATTGTGTTCTTCCTTTCCTATTGTTCAAGCTCCAAATGCGGCTTCTCTCATATCTAATGGTCCTTCTTTTCTCATCTCAAAGGAAGTTAAGATTCCATGAAGCTGTGTCATAGTGATATTCTACAGATCCCATTTTTCTTCTATGGTAGATATTTTGATTCAAATTTAGCAAACAAGGATCTCAAAACTTTCTTAACTAAGGTAACTTCCTTTATTTCTTCACCTAGATTCTTCGTACAATTAACGACCTCATATATACGTAAGAAGTATCTAGCTATACTTTCATCACTATGCATATTAAGAGTTTCATATTGAATTCTCAGAGTTTGAAGCTTAGCACGTTTTACCTGAGAGCCTCCTTCGTAGCTTAGAACAATTTTGTTCCATATTTCTTTGGCTGATTTGAGCTGCATGACTTTGACAAACTATGATTGTGACATACTTTCCAATAATGTATTGATAGCTTTTCCATTAGTTTCATATTGCTTTTTACCTGCCACATCTATAGCAATTGTTGTTGGAAATGTATATCCTCTTTCCACAATTTCTGAGACATCTATTACAAGCGAATTTAGATAGGTTGTGGTTCTTATATTCCAATAAACAAAGTTTCTCCCATCGAATATTGGTGGTCGGGTGGATCCCATACTTTTTTCATTATTCATGTTGATGGATTTCCCTTCAAGTGATCAAGCTTCTTCTGAAGGACCTGCTCTGCTAACAATTCTTGGAATAATACTGAGAAGGGGGAAGAATTAGTATTATTAGGTCAATAATTTTATTCCCAAACAAATTTATATACGCTACCTCAGTGAAGTGAACTAGCGTGTACACATAATTGTGCTTAAAGAAACGAATCTATATGAAAAGAACTTGTGATTTAGATAATTTATCACTTGTTTAGCTTAAACCAGTATATCAGAGATTTATTAAATAGTGCAGTAAAAGTAGAATAAAGCATCATACATAAGCAACACACATGAACACCAAGATTTAAGGTGGAAACCCAATGTGGGTAAAAACAACCTGCTATTGTCGTCTCTATCTTCTTTTAATAATAAGAAATTTTCTTTACAATATTGTACTGGTGTAGACTCATACCAATATGTAGGCTTCTACCATGGAAAATTTTAGGGGTGAATGTTCACCCTTAGGTGAAATTAAGGGGTTTTAAATTTTTAGTGGGCGATTATATTGTATCATAGTACAATTTTACAAATCGCCTCAAATAGCCCACCTTATTTTAAGGGAGAGGGTAAAAAAGGTAAATTTAGCCCTTGAAATTAGGAGTTACAACCTTCCATTGGCCCTAATTTTTAAGAATAGGTTTTATTTAAGTGAATCCTATGGGCCAAATACCATATTAATAAAAGAGGTATGGTAAATTAATAAAAATATAAATAAATGAGAGGTATGGTAAATAAATAAAACATTTTTATATTTACTCCATAAGTCACGTTATATACATGCAAGGGTGTAAACAAATAAAAATATAAATAAAGTGGAGGTACGGTAAATAAATAAAACCTCTTTTTGTACTTAAGGTATGGTAAATAAATAAAACCTATTTTTATATTTAGTCCATAAGCCTCTTCTATTTATGAAGGCTTAAAAAAGAGGTTTTGTTTAAGTGAATCTTATGGGCCAAATATCATATTTGTAAAAGAGGTATGGTAAATTAATAAAAATATAAATAAACTAGAGGTATGGTAAACAATAAAACATTTTTCTATATTTACTCCATAAGTCACCTTATATTTACAAACACTCAAAAAATGCACTATATTTAGGTGAAATCTATGGGCATAATACCATGGGCCAAATACCATGGGCTAGAATATTATTAATACGATGAAAAAAACATTATTTACCCTAATATTAGTATTAATAAAAATAAAAATGGGACATGGTATTGACCCTTGGTATTCACGTCGAATGTAGCCTATTTAAATGGGGGAATTAAACCAACATAGATCCATCTTTACTCTGGATCTACTAAGCCTCGAGAGGGATCAAATATCATGATATGAAAACTAGCATAGAGTGAAAAAATATTTGATCCCTCTGGGGGCTTGGTGGATCAAGAGTAAAAATGGATGTTGTAATTTAATGTATGTTAAACATTTTAGCTTGGTAAAATAAAAATAAAATAAAAATCAACTATTAATTTTATTAATTTTTATAAATTACTAATAGTAATTTTTAAGCTCCAGGTTTATGATAACCCATGGTATTGACCCATGGTATTCATGTGAGCATAGACTATTTAAAGGGGAAATTCTATGTTAGATCCATCTTAATTTTGGGTCTACCAAGTGCTCAGAGGGATAAATAGATTTCATCCCCCTAAGAGTGGTAGATGTGGAGTTAAGATGGATATAGGTTGGTTTTTATGATAATGAAGATATTAAATAGACTTAGGAAATTATATTGTAAAAACATCTTAAGGTGAATGGTTAAAGCATAGACATTGGGTTCTACCAAGTGCTCAGAGGGATAAATAGATTTCATCCCCCTAAGAGTGGTAGATGTGGAGTTAAGATGGATATAGGTTGGTTTTTATGATAATGAAGATATTAAATAGACTTAGGAAATTATATTGTAAAAACATCTTAAGGTGAATGGTTAAAGCATAGACATTGGACAAGTATATTTGTAAACTTCTGTTTTAAACTGAAACAAATCTAGGGCTAAAATGAATGGATTGATTGCACTAGTCATCCTTCTATAACTTTCCAACATATGCTGGAGTAA
>APFE031632033.1:14632-45348 GCA_000404065.3 Pinus taeda
AAAATAAAAAATAAAATAAAAATCAATTATTAATTTTATTAATTTTTATAAATTACTAATAGTAATTTTTAAGCTCCAGGTTTATGATAACCAATGGTATTGACCCATGGTAATACCATGGTATTCATGTGAGCATAGACTATTTAAAGGGGAAATTCTATCACCTCAGATCCAGCTTAGTTCTGGGTCTACCAAGTGCTCAGAGGGATAAATAGATTTCATCCCCTTAAGAGTAGTAGATGTGGAATTAAGATGGATATAGGTTGGTTTTTATGATAATTAAGATATTAAATAGACTTAGGAAATTATATTGTAAAAACATCTTAAGGTGAATGGTTAAAGCTACATTTAGTCACTTCACAAAATTTCGTGAAAAATACTAATATCTCCATTAATATTGGTTTTTAACTTTTTCTAATTTAACAAAAAAAATTCAAAAAAATGAAACCTTATCCCTTTTCGCATCACACTCACAGAAGATTTCTCACCATTTTTCAAACACTCTCGATATGATATCTTCATGAAAAAGTTTAGGTACTAATTTTGGATTAGTTGTTTAAAAAATTAGTTTGTACAACCTTTCATCTTCTATGCTATTCTTAGTTTGTCCTAATGATCTGTAGGGGTTGGAGCCACTGCACCATATTTTCCTAAAAGGTGGATATTGTTCACCAAAAAGGAAATTAATCTAAATGATACAACGTTGTTAAAAAATGAAATACCTATGAGGGTAGTGAATTATGCTAATAAGCAATTTAGATTGGGAGAGACGTAATTAAATTTTATTATTTAATTGAAGATTTCCAATTAAATTAACAATAAATCTACATTTATATATTCATATATTGATTGGAAGGATTCTCACACTTGTCACTTATTTCAATTAGATCCCCTTCAAGCCTTTGGGGTACCTAATACTTTCTTATATAATATAGCTGGGGCTTCCTACTTGTTGGCGTGTTTGGGTAAACAAACTTGATGTGTTCTTTTTATCTCACAGTTGGAGTCTATGGAATAAGAAAGAAATTTGATAACTTGAAAAAAGTGGTATCTTGACAAAAGTTGTAGAGAAAAGATTATCTCTCCTACCTTCACAGAACTCGTTGTCAATATCAATACCTACAAGAACTTTGTTGTGGAATATTATCAAAACTAATACAAGCATATGAGAGATTTAATTGTAAGAACCTTGACAAATACAGCCACTGAAACTTGGAACATTGTTTGTAGGAAGAGAAAATTATGTTTCTTTTTTCCAAACATGTATGTTGTCAATATCGACACCTACAAGAACTTCGTTGTGGAATATTATGAAAACTAACAGAAGCATATGAAATAGTGTAGTGTAAGAACCTTGACAAACATGACCACCGAAACTTGGAACATTGTTTGTCGGAAGGGAAAATTGTGTTTCTTTTTTCCAAACATGTATGTTAGTATATTACAATTTAATGAATATGTTTTCTTATTATCATATATGGTTTCATAGTTTAACAAAACATTCGCCAAGACTTCACAACGTTTTGTTATTCAATAAAATATTTGCCAAGCTCTTACAAGATTTTATAATTTAGTGAAAGATTCTCCATCACTGTACAAGATAATATAATCTGGTGAGAGATTTGCCAAAAAAATTATATATACATATTATTTTATTGATAAAATTGCCTCTCATTTTTCCTATGTATCATGGGTATTAGCCCATTTATTATACATATAAATTTACGGTGGTTCTTAAAATTTTCCCTGGCTTCTACATGTAGAAGGTTACAACCTTCTCTCGTTCTCCAGCTTCTACTAGAAGGGAGCAACAACCCCCTAGCTCTTGTACTAGCCATTATGTTTATTAGTACATAGGTACCATCCTACAGAAAACTCCACTCTTCCATTAGGGATCATGTTTCATGAATTTTCAAACTGGATACTCCTGGATCAGAACACCACAATCTAAAGGCCACGTTTCATCAAATTTTCACACTGGACCCATCAAAGCTTTTAAACTGCATCAACCATTATTTTTTTAATCTGAACAATCGGATCACTGACACCAGAACACTGTGCTGAACCCAAAACCCTGCATCATCATTCAGAACCAACTATAACCTCAAAAATCATGCAATAGAGTATAGACACTACTTGGCTAAACCCAAGCTGCGTGTATACGCTACTTCTGTGAATTAAACTTGTGTATACCTTCAAAACTACTGCAAATGTAAGTCTATACCAACCATCAATATACTGAATCTACTGTCAACTTACAAAGCTCTGCACAGGTAGAGATAGAAACCACTTCTTCTCACTTATACAATCAATCAATCAAATCCCAGTCTCCTTATGCATTTAGTTTTACATTTAGATCTAAGAAGACTTCATTGACAGACAATAGTAAAACAACAAAATTTGATCAAATAGATCTGTCAGATCTGAAAATAAGCTTTTCTTTTGTATACAAAACTTGAGAGAACCTAACCTGCGTGTACACACTCTTTGGCTGAGATGAACCTACATATAAATCTGCAAATTGACTCATAACTTTGTTGCAATTCCAGACTTCAGAAAAAACTAGATCATGATAGATAACAAATAAAATAGGTGAAAAACATCAAATCTAGTCTCAACGAATAACAGATCATTCAGGAATAATTCATTTCAAGTCTCATGATTCCTAATCCAATATTGAACTCAAGGTGCACATGAATATTTCAAATCGAGTCCCAAACATAACCCTGCAACATAAAATATACTTCAGATAGAAGTATTCCTTAGAATCTTGTTGCTTACACACTTGGCCTAATGATCTTATCCTCCTTATATACTCTTAGGCCTTTCTAAATACCTTGGACCAAAATCACTTATGACCAATACCTTGGACCAAATACCTAGGGTCAATACCTTGGACAAAATACCACAGACCAAATACCTTGGACCAAAATTCCTTGGATTAAATACCTTGGACCAAATACTTGGTGTTCCAACATGTACGCATTTTTCCTCCTATGAAAGTGCATGTATATGCTATACACTACTTTTGTTTTGTTAACCTACTTGTATATGCACCTTAGACAAAGTGAACTACCGTATACCTCTCTTTCTTCATTCTTTGGAGTCTGATGTGTAATCCTTTGTTGTTGACCTGTTGCACTATGAACTTTCATATGAGTGAGCTTTCATCAAGGACAACACGTGTATCATAATGCATTCCTCATCCTTCACAATTGTGAGAAACAAGTTGTCTACAATGTAACCATTAAAAAGTTTGGAACTATTTTTCTTAAGTAAAGTGATGCCTCTAATTTTGATTTGGTCAACTGCCCATGCTAGAGGGTAGCCAAAAGCATTAGTCATGGAGAGTTGAGACATACAAAGTCAAAGAAAGTAAGAAACCTTGGATACATGATCTCGTTTATGTAATACAAGTCAGCACATCTAGAAATAGTCTTAAAATAATTGGGAGGATAACAAGCCATGTCCTATCAAAAGGGATTACCTCGACTAGTTGTTGTTCGGTATTTGGCTAGTTTCATGACAATAAGTGACATGTTTGAATCCCCTTAGATGAGGCACACTAGTGGACTAGCCAACAAGTTTGTGAGGGATGCCATTTAAGAATTTGGAGAAGCACTAATTGGGTTTCTCCATGTTGTTTCCCTTTAATAAAAAGGCCAAACCCAAATACTATAGCATAAAGCATTATAAATATGAAACACCAAAATTTATAACATAATGAATTAGGAGGATAAAAGGCCAAAAGATATATAGCATAAAAAATTAATCAGATCGAACAAAAATGCAAATATTTTGTCAAGGATATCACACCAATGATTTTGTTATGGTGTTATTCTTTGCAATATTATAGAAAATACAACCTTTAAAATTTTAGTTGTTATTTTCCATCAAATATCAGAGAGTACAAACAATGCATCTAGTGTAGGCAAGTATAACTAAGATAGTTTTCTCCTCCCATACAAAAACATGGTTAAACTTTTCTTTTAAATTGATGGGTCTCTAACACTCTTAGTTAAACTCTATGAAAATTATATGCTCACTTAAAAATTCATCCAAAATACATATTAAATATATGATTTAAAACTACAAAGGAGCTCAATACATATATAGTTACAACTACTGATACGTATCACCTTCAGTATACCAATGTGAAGTCACAATTTTCATTGATTACATCAAATCAACATATAAGATTTGAATCACAATAATTCAATTATATCTTGACTATTCAAAACATATCTATGAGGTTGTTTTAAAGCCATCGAATAATGCAGATAAGATCTCGAAATATATTGGTTTCAATCTTTAATTTTTCAACTAGAATTTTGACTTATTTTTTGTGGTATCAATCTACGATTTAGAGCATTCAACATAACAAGTTTCAAAATAAATCACCCAATATAAGATGACCATTGGTTTTAATACATGAATCAAAGCATTTGCAATTTGTGATTGGATGGATATTTAATAATTCAAGATTTGCAATGAGTTTTTTCCAATGGAGGCTAAACACAATAAAAAATCACTATAGTTACCACCAATCCTACAAATTTGTTTTATCAAAATCAAGATCGAACCAATATGTTTCTCTTACTAAGGTGCTTCCAACAATGGTGACCATCTCTACCCTCTGGTTAGAGTCGGCCTGAGCCATGCGATGGTGGTGGGAAGTAATCGTAGCCAATGTTTGAGGGAATTACTAATGTAGGCATTATGAAGATGAACACATATTTTTACGTTACTATAAAAACCTAAATATAAATGCCAAGATGGGGGTATCATATCACATGGAAAATAAATAGAACAACTATAAGGTCCATATACCAAACTGGTAAGCTAGAAGGGAAATGAAAAGATATAATTTAACCCTAATAAAATATTAGGGTACAAACCATAAGGGAGGCAAGGAAACACCTCGTACATTTAACTGGCAACAACAATTTATGGTGCATCTAATAAACTTGAGTTGTAAGGTGAAGTCATGTTAACATCAAATCACTGGAATGCCACAAGAAATAATTCAACAAGAAACCCTCTATATAACCATAAACAAAGAACCATATAGGAGGCAATACATGGAACAAAATACACAAATTAATTATCAATAACTTTGTTAAATGCATGATGTGATAGAAATACAAATTACCTATAATGGGTAATAAACCCTCAATGAGGTTACTACAAACTCAACCATAATGCAACAAAATTGCAACAAAAAACAAAGGGAGAACATAAATGTACCATAAATCTATCATAAAAAATGAAAATGAATATAACCTAGTTGGTTACTTGGATGGAAGTGTGAGGCGATCGACCATGCACAAGCAAGCTCAAAGTCAAATAGACTCTTAGGCATGAATTTGATGGGAAGTGGTGGAGAACAACTAAGTTCTAAAATAATGAAACCTGAGAGCCATTTTTGGAATTAATACCCTAGCACCAAGACTACTCTACAATGAAAAGACCATAGAGAAGATTAATCAAGGAAGCTACACAAAATATAGATGAAATTTAAGGAAAGAAGGGAAAAACCCAAACTGGGTTTACAACCGACTTGATAACTCTACTTTAGATATAGTTTAAGCTCCACCCATTGAATATGTGTTTTGAATCATTGTCCATCACAACTATGAAGATGGTGCAACTATTGTGTCATTTCAACTAGGGTATACAATGTTTATCTATGAACCATACAAGTGTTTTACATCAAAGTTTACTTAGCAACTTCCTACACAAATATTTTTTCTATGGACATTTTTATTTCCATCCCTCAACCAAGAGACCTCAATCTAGATCACAAAGATCGAATATGGTAAGTGGGTTTTTGATATACCCTTCGCCCTCATTTTTTTCATGTAATTTTTTTTTAATTTAAAATCATTAAAAATATAATAAACGGTTAATAGAAAATCATAATATTGTCTTAAATAAATGTCTTAGAACCCCATCATATGTAATAGTGTTAGTTCTACATTAGATCATCCCAAGTACCTAACATATATGGGAGTTGTACTTTAGATTACCCGAAGTTCCTAGCACATTTGGGTGCCATAAGTTGAATGTCTCTTTGAATATGATATAAGATAGTTTCATTAATTTCCATTTCCATATGCAAATATACATGGTATGAATACATTGGATCAATATATTGGATTTTTCGTTGGGTGTATTATTGATAATGTAAAGTTATTAGAATATTTTCTAATGAAATTTTGAAATAATGTTTAGGATCACCTTTTAAAGGATATTGATTAATATAAATTTTTAGAGGTGATTGCTTTAAAATTCATGAGATGATTTCTTTTACTATGTATTTAAGCATGATCTGATAAATTGTGAGATGGAGATATATTCTATATATTCTCATTATGTTAATCCAACACCCAATTTTAATCATTGATTTAGTATTTATGTGTATATATATTATTAATGGTCATAATTCAATTGATGTAATTTGGCTAATAGGTGTCCCTGCTATTGATTGCTTGTATATTATTTTTTGTTTTAATCAAAATTTAGATTTTATGTTCAAGAATCAGACACATTGGTATATTCTCATTATCGCTTTTATATCAATGGATGGATTTTTCAATAATAACTTCCTTACTTCTCTAAATCGATGATTATATTTTCATATTTACCTAATCCAATTATAAATTCACTTATGACTTGTTGATGGCCATGTAGCAAGTTAATCAGAAGTCGAATTTCTAGTATTTAGTAGGTGGGTCTGCCCAACCTAACATAGGTTCCAAAACCAAAATTTTACCCCTCAAACCCCCTGTGATCCCCCCGCTATGCAATCAGCGCAACCAAGGGTGGGTTCCACCCTCCCTCTAACCCCCTTAGTTAACTGCGTGGGCTAGTCATGGAAAGAATATAACACAACCCAACACACGTGTAATACTACCCATGCAAACTCAAAAGGTAAGAATGGAAGCCAATAGATAAAGTAGGTAGGCGAGTGAATAAGTTAGTCCCTCAAATAGAAGAGTGAATTCATATAAGCCATATTATGGATAAGGTAACGTGAAATAATGGAGAGTAAATATCCATGTCATATCCCACATGTCATCCTAGGTGTCATCCCTTAGTAAAAGTAGATTTATTAAAAATAGAAAATACTAAAAATATGTGATGATCCCAAATTTTAAGGACAATCTACTAGTCAATAAAAAAATCTCATATGTGCCCCTAAGTATGTATGGAATAGGTTCAAATTATGCGCCAAGTGAGGTCTTGATGAAGTCCTAATGAACGATTCAGTGCCATGTACCCCAACATATGGTTTATCGGAAATACATGGGTGCTAGTAGTGGTGGAGGATTCATAGCCCTCTATTTTTTTTATTTAACCAAATCTTCAAATAAAGCTTCCTTTCACTTTATTCTCTATTTCATCTCCCATATTTTGGAATTATCCCCATCTATGTATTTTCACTTTATATTCTATGTCATCCTCCATATTTTGGAATTAACCCCCATCTATGAATGACACCCCTCATGCATTCTTTTTGTATTTTTCCTTTTTTCTAAGTATATATATCTATATGTTTATTGGATGCATATTATTTCCTTCAAAGTTTTGTTATTTAGAAGGCCCATTTTCTTAATCGTCCTTGATCACAAAGTCAAGCCTCTTTACAGCTAGATACTATCATTGAACATTCCACTCTGCCCAGTTGTTTAACTATATGTTTCTTTTTTCCTTTTGAATATCCCTCCTTTATTGTATCCCACATGTGGTTCAGGTAGTTTATCATTGTATCAATGATTCTTCTCTAATAATATATACATGCAAAAAAAAAAAATTTGAGGAAGTAATTTTAACTTGTATTATCCTTCCATCACACTACCATGGAATGGAATGACTACACTTGTTAATGGAGCAATGAGAGAACCAACTACCACACCATTCTATGAATTTATGCTTGTATATTTAAATCTTAATTTAGTAATTATCTTATCTGAATTAGTACTATTATTAAATGTGAATTAACGCCCAAATAGTATTACTATGTTGCACATTTTTGTTTTAATAATATGATTTGGTGTGGATTGATTTACTAAATAATTTCAGATAAACTCAAGTGTTCGACCTAGGTAAGGTTTATCAATTTTGGAATCAAGTTTCGATAAACATTATTGAAATTAATATTCTTCCATTTAAAAAAGGTGTTAAACAAATACCAGACTAAATGACATAGAAATTTAAGAAGATTACACATAAATTATTAGTATAGTACACTTTGAAACCAAAATATATCACAAATATGTAGTGCATATGAGATCCAAGAAATTCCAAACAAGGAGATTTCTTGTTGAGAAAATATATCATCAACCTAACCAAACAACAAACAAAATCTACCTATATTCTATTGTAAGTGTTATTTTGAAGTCTCTCACAAACACTTACATTAGTACATGAATTACAAATTACATATAAATCACATATGCCTGATTCTATCCACTTTCGAATATTGTAGACACCACTTTTTCTTCACCACCACTCGAGCTACCTCTTGACCTTCATTTAAAACATAATTGCCTCTTACCATCATGGACGAACTTTGTAGAAGTGACGCTTATTGACCTCCTGAAGGAAAATCTCAATACTAAACCATTCTATGGACTATCATCTATCAAAATGCAACGAACTAGAATTTTGGCAGTTATATAGGTAAGTTGTCTCAGTATTGAGTGTATTCAACAATCAATTATACAATTGACCTGTATAACACACAAGGATGTCAAAACAATAACTTGTAACATGTGATCTTGAAGCCCCAAGCAGAACAAGACCCGTTAGCATATACCAGACTCATATAATCAAATTACCGATATGTTCTCTACGCACCAAAGAATGCCAATAACAACTAGTTTAATTATATTCCTTTGTTCATTAATTGGTTTTGAATCTTCAATTTTACAAAACAAACTGAATATGACACAAAACAAAAATTGTAAATTGAATAAATACAACCACATCTTTCACACCTTTACATGCTATGATGTAATGAATCCAAACACAATTTGATCAAAACCTTAAATTCATGCCTTTACCTTTGGAGCAAGTAATACAAAGGCTCAACTCCTAGATTTCTCCTTCAAAACCTTGTACGTTGGTTTTTTTTGTCACAAAGAGACCAAAGACTTCATTTGATTGAACAACAACTGATTTGAAGGGTCACATCTCTTTTTTCATATCCAGTGGTTGGTTTAACTTCTCGACAATCCAATACTTTTGATTTAGAACGTCCATGCAAGATTGTTACGCTCTAAGCTTCCAATGCATTGATATGGGATCTCCACAAAAAAATATTTTATTATATCATTTATGTACCAATAGGCATAGTTTTAAATAGAGGTGAGAAGGATTTATTGCAGTCTTTTAATGTTCCAGCCATTCAAAGAGAAAACTTATTGAATGACAATATCACTAAGACTAAACACATAGAGTGGGATTAAAACACCTAAAACAACTCCATTTCTACCACGTGATTTCACTCTCTAGAGTTCTTGATCCTCGCCATGTTTCATGGTGTTCTAGGAATGGGGTCAACAATTAGGCTTTGGCAATAGGTGTAACATCCCTTTCTGAAGGGATTTTCAACACCTTTTATTTTATTTTAAGAACATATAAATCTGAAAATTTTGTATTCATTTAAGTGTTCTAAGTTGTCAACATAATTTTCAATCCTAACTTCATAATTACTAAAACAATTGATAACAATCAATTCATGTCTAAATGAAAAATTCAAGCTTATCAGTAATAATGGACATAAGGCTATTTCTAGTATAGTGTGTTTTTTAAAACTTAACTTTATTATTTATTTCATTTGTTCATGAATAAGTCTATCCATACTAAAATTGGTATGTGTGTGTGTGTGTTTTTCCAAGGTTGTTTAACCTTAGACCAATATTATACATATTATTATCACATTTTAAGTTGGGTGCTCTGGTTTGTAAAGACACTTTATCATTTTGATTCACCATCAACTATACCTTATGCTCTCTACTTTTACATAAATGTATGATTACATTTTGATTAGCGTGTGTGGAGTTATATGCCTAACTTTAGTTCTAACATGGTACTTAACCAACATATATAAACATATATATATATATAATAAGTTCCTTGGAAAAACTTTATGTGTTCATATGTTTGAATGTTGTGTCAAGTTGTATCGAGTTGCCCATATGCATGTCTATTGTGTAAAAACTTGCATAATAGATGACTTATATTGGATCTTAAATTGAATGATGTATATTTCCTCCCTAGTAGCTAGGGTAACCACCTCCATCTCAACTAGCCAATATTTTCATTCTCTCTGAACAGCCTTAAAGCAGGAGGCTTTGCTAGTGTTTCAAAACTATCATGTAACCCTAGGTTTCTTTTCATAGAGATTTATAGATATTTTCTTGTTTCAGTGTGCTCGAATATGGTGAGCTCTCTTCCCTCATCTGTCTAGATTTGTGGACTTTACGAGGCCACCTCTTAGCTAGGCTTCTATAGGCAATTTTCAAGTTTTCTTTTTCAAACATTTGAATATAAACTCTTTCTGGAATGGAAATGAAACCCTTTTGTGGCAGCCTAAAGAGCTAATCTTTCTTTGTGAAGTAAAACTCATATATTCATTTTCTACTCTATGTAAGGTTGAAGCCCTTTGACGCATATTAATTTCACCTTTAGTTTGGGAGACATTTATAGCTCTAAAGGTCGATGTGATTATTCTCTACCTCATTGAATTACAAGTAAGGAGAACAAAATTAATTTTTTAAAACTTTTAATTTTTAAGTTTCATGCAATATTTGGATAGATACCTCTCCCTTTATATAATGATGGTTTTCCTCTAAACGTCAGTGGTTATACTCCTACTAAGAAGAACAACTTCCACTCTTGGCTTGCATAGGTATTCAGATATACATTCACCCTTTAGTTCTCTTTCCCCTTTAAGTTTTATTCATTGATATTATGTAACAACTATTGGCTAACAGTCTTCGTTTCCCCATTTTTTAGGTATGAGGGTTACAATTGGAATGTGGGTGTGAACAGGAGAAGCTACCACTATGTTTCTCTTTTGTCTACCTCTGTCTGCAAAGGAGTTTTTATCATTATCAACTAGATTCTTACATTATTTATTTTATTTGTGACATGGTTCTACATTGGTTATAAGACCTACTCAGACTGAGTTGAGTTCTTTCCATTTTGTCTTTTATGTATCTTTCTAAACCAAGTCGTTGTCCATTGGAAATTTTCTTTGTGTAAATAATGGTTAGAGAACAAAAACATTGAGAAACCTTAACTATAATTATGGCTAGGTTTACAATGTCTTTGTCACTCGATTATATCTATAAATGCCATAAGGTCTTTAGTTGTATGCACTAAATTATTATTCCATATTTTTTTGAAGAGATTTCCACTGTCATTTTTACTTATTAACATTTTTTATGATATTGGTTGTGTGACACTTTCATTTCCAAGGTATATCTATTACATGTAATATATTGTGTTTATATGGAATTTGTGTGTTCTCTATTTCTAAAAAGGAAAATTCACTTATTCTCTGTTATTGCCTCTTAAAGAAAACAATATTCATATATCAATTCCTTACATAGTGTTCGCTTTATTAAACTACAGGTTCTCTTTTTTTTGTTTGACTTGTAATTTCATTTTAAATGTTTTTTCTCCATATGTGATGAGACTAATCATTGGGTAACTATATGGACCTTAATTCGCCTCCAAGCTTAGTAAAATAAACTCTTCTCACAATTTCTTATATGGTTTGATTATATTTTTTTTAATGAGATGAGTCAAAGTGAGATATTATGCCTAGTGGACTAATGTGCATTAAATGCAGTTTTGGGAGAGAAAATCAGGGAATTTTGGCAAGATTAAAGACTAAAACTCGAATAGGACAAGGAAGATAGGTTGTAGGAGGTAAATCCTCCTCATTTACTCCTCCCTCATTTGAATATCCCTCCGTTAATCACATTAGCTCAGAGTACAAGCAGCCAAGTCATGAAGATCAAAAGGCAACCAAGCAAGTGATAGTCAAAGAGTTAGTTCATCTCGAGTTTGGGAGTCGAGCCTCCTAGATTTAAGGAAGTCATTGGAGACTTTAATTGTATGAATAAAGAGGCATAGAACATCATTAGGATTCAAATTTTTGTTGTAAAAACACAAGTTATTTTTAAGTTTCGGACTTGTGGAAGACATTGTTATGCAACTTTCTATTTTCATAATGAGAATGAGCATTTTCATGGGTAGTTAATCTAAGCAACGTTCTCAGACATACAGACAGAGGAGGATATAAAATCCCTCACGTATGACAAAAGCCCTATTTCCTGTGAAAGGGATGAAGAGGAAACTGAAACACATGAGTATATAGAGAGGGATGAAGAGGAAATGGATGAGGAAGAAGAGGAAGATAAAGAGAGGGAATGTGGGGAAGAAACAGAGGAAGATTCCAAGGAGGAAACTGATGAACAAGGTGAAGAAGAGGATAAAGACAAAGATGAAAAGGGGAATGCAAAAGAGGAGGTAGAAGAGAAGGAGGAGTCACTTAGGGCGTCTCCAGTGCCCAGTGAAAGAGAGACATTAGCTACCCTCACTGCCCTTAGCACCCCTATCAAACAAAAAGGAAAAAGGTAGAGACAAACCTCATTATACTTTAAAACAAGAAAAAGTACAAGGATAAGGCAAGGGAAACCTCAAACTCCCACCAAGGTTCCCATTGTTATTAAAGACTCACCTAAACAGTAGGAAGAGATCGCTCCTCTTATTAAAACTCAAGGAGAAGGATCCTCAACACAAACCTCCCCTAAGTATCCTATCACTTATGAGAGAAGGAATGTGACTATATTTGCCTCATCCAAGGGAAAAGACATCCTACAGGATACATAGAAGGACATATAGGAAGCAGAGGCAGTCCTACAGGAAACACTACTAAACCTATAGGAAACTAAAAAATTGCATAAGGAAGCGAGTATGCAGCAAGAATCAAAGAAGGAGGACCTAAAGCTAAGGAAACTTAGCCCTCAACCTAACCTCCAGTCCTACGACAGATTTATTGAAGTGGGCAAGGTCATTCCCAAAAAATTTTCCATCCCACTATTCTTTGAGGTTAAGGAAAGAGAAAAAACACATGGATGGAAGTAGATTACCAAGTACAAGGGAGTAGAAGGCATAGGTCACATGGAGTTAAAGCTCAAAGAGATGGGTAGAGAACTAAGTAGCCTGAGGGATAGAGAGGCCATAATGAAAACTTAGTTAGAGGCAGAAAATGCATGTTTGAAAGGATAGATGCAAGAAAAAGAGAACCCATTGGCAACCATGTCCATTCTATCCTTAGAGGTAGTCTAGTGCAAGATGGCAACTAATTCCTATGCTTTATACCTTAGGGAACAATTGTTGGAGCTCCAAATCAAGACCCTAGCACATAGAGGAACTATGCCATTCGAGGATTATAGACAGTTCATTGATCTTTTTGATAAAAGCACATTGGAGGATAGGGCTAAGATGTTTGATTTCTACTTCCATAAAATGGCCTTGACATGTCTAAATGTATGGGACCCTAATGCAAAGTTAGAGGATTTACAGTTAATGGCCTTTGCATCATGGATGAACCATGAAGAAGCAAGGGCTCTAGAAATCAAGAAGATATTGGCAAGGGAACAAACAAAGCCTCTCATGATAAGAGCTAAGTAGTAAAACCCAATGGCTATCATCAACACACATAATTTAATTGCAAATGATCCTCAACTTGCACCTGGGTATCTTGTTTCCCAAGTGCAAGAAATTACATATTTTGAGGATATGTTCAAGCTGTTGGGGGATGACAACATGCAAGCTTGCCAAAGGACATGGAATACTTTGCCATATAGTTTAAAAATAAGATAGTAACAATCTCCTTAAAGAATGAGAGAGGGACTCAATAGGACACCCATGTACAAGCAAACCAATCAAAGGATCAAAGTCAATTGGATTGGATTGAGACTTAGGCCACAACTTCTCTTGGGGATGTTAGAAGGAAGGAAGGAAGAGGAAGAAAGAAAGATGTGGGAGGAGATAGAAAGGAATGCAGGATTATATGCACAACAATAAGATCCCACAATAGAAGCATGGGATGTTAGGGAAGCCACCAGGGCTATGAAAGATATGGATATTGATTGAGTTGGTTAGAGGATGAGCAACAATTTCAGTAGGGGGTGATTATGAGCCTCATCATTGGGTAACTATATGGACCTTAAGTCACCTCCTACATTAGTCAAATCAACTCTTCTCACAATTTATTACTTGTTTTGATTATATTTTCTATAATGAGATGACTCAAAATGAGATATTATGCCTAGTGGACTAATGTGCATTAAATGCAGGTTTGTGAGAGAAAATTAGGGAATTTTAGGAAGACTGAAGATTCAAACTTGAATGGGGCAAGGAAGAGATATTATACAAGGTAAATCCTCCTCATTTGAATATTCCTCCATCAATCACACTAGCTCGAAGTACAAGCGTCTAGGTCATGAAGATCAAAAGGTAGCCGAGAAAGTGATAGTCAAAGAGTTAGTTTATCTTGAGTTTGGGAGGCATGCCTCCCTAGATTTAAGGAAGTCATTGGAGACTTCACTTATATAAATAAAGAGACCTAGAACCTGATTAGGATTCGATTTTTTGTTGTAAAATCACTGGTTATTTTTGAGCTCCACACTTGTGGAAGACATTGCTATGTAATTTTTTGCTGCTATAATGAGAATGAGTTTTTTCTTGATCCAGTGCTAAGTTAACTTAGAGGGATGAAGCTCTTGGGTTAGGGCCCAACCGTAGCAGCAAAGACTCCTCTTCCTATATTTGTATGCTTAGATTAATTCATAGATTCATGGTTAAATTGTCTTTAGAAGTATTTCCTTTCAAGTAGTGTAGATTTGATTAGTTTTTTTATTAGTTTGCTTTCATTTTTTTATTTACATCAGTAGTAGGTTAAAAGTGATAAAAGGAGCATCAAAAATTTTTTAGTAGGTTTCTTAGCCTCACTTCTTCCTTCAGGGATCATGATGTGAGGAAAGGATCCCCATGCAACCCCAAAAAGATAGAATTCTACTTTCTCGTAGAATTTAGAGTTTACTGTGCTTAAGACAACATTTGATCAATTTGCAAGTGTAGGATTTAGCCATCATTTCTTCCATCTTCATTCTTACAGTATATCTCATCAATAACTTCATATTATTTTGAAATTTTTCCTCATGCATGAAGTAGACAACTACCTCATTAAACTCTATTTTTCTAGCTTATTGAAATTCTTCTTGTTTACATGGTTTTTGGGAAAATATCATTGTTTGATGTAGCATAGGTGTTTCAAAAGTAGAGAGAGATATCATAGCAAGCAACCTCCTTCCAACTTCATCCATCCATGACCATTTCTCACTTTCACTAAGACCCTCACAAATTTCATCATTCTTCAAGGAAACTTCTCCAAGCATGTTGAGCAAATGCAACCATCTCCCAACCATGGTTTTGAGTTATGAGTGATCCCAGGCATTTTCTCACTCCATTCCATCCAACAACCACCTTACCTAAGCCTTCCATCACCTTTAGCACCCATCATTTTTCTCTCGACCGTATCCTGTAAAAATACATGGAATCTTGTATCTTTTTATGACATCTTGTAGTTTTTCCTGTAGTGGCCCGTTTTGAGGCCGAATTGAGGGAAAAGCTCTAGAAAGCTACACAAGGTCACCTAAAAGTCTCCCAAAGCTTTAAACCATCCTTAAAAAACCTACCACATCACCAAAAGAGATTAGCTTTCACTTGTTTTTCCATAAACAGATAAAAAGAAAAAAACATATTTGTTGTAACTATTTACATGCATAGTAGTAGAATGTTGATGCTTTCAATTTACATGATTAAGATAGTTGAATTTTTTCCATGTTAATCTAGCATTCTTTATAAAACATAGTCTCTTAGCGGTTAGGTAGGAAATGGTGTGTTTTAGCATTGGATTTTAGTCTTTTTCCTTACTCCAGTAGACAAACTTTCTGTTAGAGTAGATTTATCATTCCCTCATAAGTAATCAAGCTTCTTCTAAATCCATAGAAGTATGGCTTGAAAAACCGTAGTGTTCTCTCCCCAGCTAAACAATGACAGAAGTTAGAACCATCACTTTTACTTGTATATACAACATTGTCACCTTCAAGTTTGTATGAAACCTGGGTTGATAAAGTAAAGTTGGTAGCCCTAGGAGTCGCAACATTCTTGATGCAATACTGGTGCTCGTCACCTTTTGGCACCATTTTTGGGGAGGTTTCTGAGTAATATGTGATTACTTCTTTCTTGCTTCTATTTCTTATTTCTGATATTCTGCTAGTGGTTTCATTTCTGCAAGAGTAATTTAGTTTCTTTCTTTTCCATTATACATTATTTGCTTTCGTTTCCATTCTGCAAGTAAGATTTCATGCAATTAGTTAGCTTTCATTCAGTCTGCAATTTCAATTCTCCAATCACTTTCAAAGTTTGAAAAAAACTAAAAACAAAACAAAAAAAATGTGTTCATGCCTCATAGGAATAGAGATAACTTAGGGAATTTTTTGTCGAATACCCCCACTGCTTCAAACAGCCAACCTTCCCTCTTCTTTGGTGGCTGTGAATTGGAGGAACCCTTAGCTGAGAAAACTGAAATATTTGAAGAACCTGTAGGGGAACAAGAAGAAGAAGAATCCATTCTTGATGATCCAATGGTTGAAAATAGAAATGACATAGGCAATAGAGGAAGAGTTGAGGGTACCTTCCCCATCAGGGAAACTAATGGCCATACTAAGATGAAGAATATAAGCCCCTTAGAGGAGTAAGGGAAGATCTTCTCGATACCCTAAACTTCTAGCAGGAGGGGACATCTACTAGTTACCCTATGAGGATATCAAGGCTGTTTTTAGAAGCCATTCTAGGGCAGTTAAGAAAAAGGGTAGGGGTGGTCAACCTATGGTCAGTCCATCCTCTTCCAATACATCCATCAAGATTGAAATTGGAAACATGTTGGAGGCTTTCAATAGTCATATGTTTCAAGCCCTTGCCCTATAGATGGACATTATGCACATTAAGAGAAAAGAGGAGGAAGTAGAGAGAGGCTTAGCCATTTTCTTCCCTATATGCACCAAGAGACATCCTAGGAATGAATGTTGATTGAAATCTATTGAAATCTACTCAGCCTGTGAAGAAAACCACTCCGCAGACAAGTTCCCTTCTCTCCCTGGACTAAAATATGTACATCAAGGAGCTGAAGGGGTAATTGAACAACTCTATTATATAAACCAAACGAGACCTCATGGGTCTAGGCCATACCAGCAAGGCATGCAAGGGTCATCCCATGCATATTACAACCCCAACAAAACCACATCCATACCTTCTTTGGGCCCCCCTACTCATCCTTCCTAGTCTACACCTCCTCCTTAGTCATTTTCCCCTCAGTATCATTCCCAACCAAGCAACCATTCATTTCAACCATATGCTCTGCAACAACCTCAGTGGAATGCATCATCCCACTAGTGGATGCTCCCATACAACAATGCTCCAGCTTTATTGCCTTCACCACTTTCTTAACCATATCTTTTACACCCTACTCCACCTAAACAACCCTAGATGCCTGCCCAACCAAATCCGCACCTGAATAATAGAAAGGTACAACAAGAATACAATGGAGAGAATCCTATCCTGCTTATGTTGTGGAGATTCAAGAAATCAACCTAGGATCTAGGAGGATACTCCCAAAGAACCAACCTCTACCTCCACCTAGGGAGGTTGAGGAAGAAAGAGAGGAAAGCATGCCTAAAGTAAATCCCCCACCCTTTCTTTAGAGATTAACCGAACCACTCTAGCCTACTCGAGAAGAGACTGAACTTCTGGGAGAACTAAAAAGCCTTTGTGTCAAAATTCCACTTCTCCAAGCTATAAAAAATGTACCTATTTACAACAAGTTTATCAAGGATAAGTCCTTCAAGCACCCAGGGAGGCGAAGAAGAGATGCCCCTACCATTAATGTCATTAGACAATTGTTTGACTTAATGTTGATGCAGGTAATCTGTCCAAAGTATTTGGACCCTAGAAGCCCTGTAGTATATGTTCACATCAATGGCACCATTGTCCCACACACTTTGATTGATCTTGGGGCTACCATTAGTGTGATGACCAATGACACCATGATCAAGCTCAACCTCCAAGGTTCATTGAGAAAGACCACAATGGTCCAACAACTTGCAGATCGCTCCAGAGTGACCTAAGGGGATTTTTGAGGATTTGATGGTATCCATTGACTCTTGGGAATATCTTGCAGATTTCCTAGTTCTCCAACCTAAGGCCAAGCTTACTGGTTACCCTCTTATCCTTTGGAGACCCTGTCTAGCCACTGTTGATGCCTACAATAGTTGCAGGGACGGGAATATAACTATAAAGAATGGGCATATGTCCAATAAGTTAGTCCTATAACCTTCTGCCTAGCCATCTCGAGAACATTACTTACCTTTGTGGCTAGAAGAGGTAGAAGAAGGTGAAGTTTATTACGTCCAACTCTATACCTTAGAAACAACCATGGGAGGAGGACAACTAGATGAAGATGATTTCATTGAAGTCATGTTCCAAAGTCCAAATCCCAGTACATTGTCATTAGAAGAAGTAGTAAGGGAAACCCAGAACAACCATCAAATTGATCTATGCTTAGCAGATTCCACCCCTATCCATGTCAAAACCATAGAATTTGAACATGAGAGAACTTTTAAAATCAACCCATCTCTTCTTGTTCACCAAGAAGAAAAGTTGTGCAACCTACTAAAGGAACACCTAGATGCCTTTTCTCAGAGTTACAAGGAAATGAAGGGAGTGCACCCCTTAGTGTGTACTCACCACATTTATATCAAAGAGGGTTGTAAACCAGTTTGAAAACCCCAAAGGAGGATGAATCCAAATCCCAAAGATATAGTCAAAGAAGAACTGCAAAAGTTGCTGGATGCAAGATTCATTTGCCCTATCTCTGACAGTGAGTGGGTCTCTCATTTGGTGTTGGTCCCAAAGAAAAATGGTAAGTGGAGGATTTGTGTCAATTATGGAGAGTTGAACAAACCACAAAGAAAGACCATTTCCGTCTACTCTTCATCGACCAAGTGCTAGATGGCTTAGTAGTGAACATATTTTTCTCTTTCCTAAATGGATTTAGTGGGTACAGTCAAATCTAGATCAGCCCAGAAGACCAGGATAAAACCACCTTCACTTGTCCTTGGGGAACTTTCACCTATAGGGTCCTTCCTTTTGGCCTATGCAATGCTCCTGCTCCTTTCCAGAGAGGAGTCTTCAGTATCTTTGTCGAGTTAGTCCATGATGCAGTAGAGATCTATATGGATGATTTTACACGCTATGGATGTGATTTTTAAGCGGCTTTGTCCAATATCCCAGCAAGGACTGTAGGTGGACAGAAACAAAATAGCTATCATCCAAAGGTTCCCACATTGGCAAAAGTACAGAGATGTGAGAAGTTTCATAGGATTAGTTGGATACTATCGAAGGTTTATAAAAGACTTCAAAAATTTAGCTTCTCCTTTATTTGGGTTGTTGGCTAAAGACTCTGAGTTTCTATGGTCAAAAGGCTATCAAGAGGCCCTGGATACCCTAAAGAACAAGTTAACCACTACATTAATTCTCCAAGTCCCAAATTAGGCCCTTCCTTTTCATATACATGTTGACGCCTCACACAAATCCATAGGAGCAGCTCTGGGCTAGATAGATGAAAATTGACTTATGTTTTTACTTTATTAGTAAGAATATGTTAAAGGATAAACTGAACTACACAATGACCAAAGAGGAGCTCCTGGTTGTTGTGCATTCATTAAACAAATTTAGGAATTACAATCCAGGTTATCAAAAATTTGTACATACTGACGATGTTGCAATCAAATATTTAATGAATAAACCTGATATGAATGCCCAGATTATTAGATGGTTACTTTTATTACAGCAGTTTGATTTAACTATTGTTGATAAGCCTAGCAAGGAAAATGTTGTTGCAGATTTTTTGTCCAGATTAAGTTTGCCTGCAGGTGAGGAAGGAATGGTTGGTGATCAGTTGCCAGATGAATACTTATTCACCATTTTAGTGCTCTCTCCATGGTTTGCTGACATAAAAAACTATTTGGTATCTACACAGTTCTCACTGAACTTGCCTTCCAAAGAGAAAAGAAAGATTGTGACGAAGAGTGCCCCATTCACTTGGATCAGGGGAAACCTCTTCAAAATAGGCTCGAATCAAATTCTGAGAAGATGTGTTAGGGAGGAGGAAGTCTTTAACATCCTTCTTAGATGTCATGATGGGACTTGTGGGGGTCACTTTGCATCAAAGAGGACAACATTCAAGGTGTTACAAGCTAGTTATTATTGGCCCACTCTTCATCAGGATGTGAAAAGATATACTAGTCAGTGTGATCAGTGCCAAAGAATGGGAAAGCCTACTCTAAAGGATGAAATACCTCTACAACCTCAAGTGACCTTCAAGCCATTTGAAAAGTGTGGCATGGATTTCATTGGGCCCATTGACCCTCCTTCCAAGTAAAATTAGTATATCATTGTGTGCACTCACTATCTGACTAAGTGGGTTGAAACCAAGGCAATCAAGGTAGCAACAGAGGAGAAGGTGGCTGAGTTCTTAAGGGAGAATGTATTCTACAAGTTTTTCTTCCCTAGAGAATAGGTCACTGATCAAGGAATCCAACTTACCTCCAACATGATTGAAGGCTTGCTAAGCCAGCACAAGATTAAGGATAGAACCTCCACTTCATATCACCCAAAACCTAATGGGAAAGTGGAGGCGACCAATATAGAACTGGGGGTCATTCTAACCAAATTAGTGAGCTATAGTAGAGTAGATTTGGTAATTCGACTAGTTGAGCACACCTGGGCCTATAATAACACCTGGAAGAACACCACTAGATTCAAACCCTATGAGCTCATCTATGGGAATGAGGCCCTATTGTCCATTGAATTTGAGTATAATAAATTGAGGATGCTAGCCCAACTATATCTCAATCTCAGCAGAGAGATATTGCTCCAATTGAATGGTTTATATGAGTTCAAAATGCAGGCCCTCCTACACATAGGGGTAACTCAAATTCAGAGGAATAACTTTCATGATAAGAACATCAGGGATAAGAAATTTCATTACGCTTTTTTATATGATTCCAGATATAAATACTTTAAGGGAAATTTAAGGACTATATGGTTAGGGCCTTATGTTATAGAGAGATGTCATGATAATGGTTGAGTGCAGATCAGGACGATAGATGTAGAGGCCGTTCCTTTACTTGTTAATGGGAACATATCAAAATTTTAGAAAAGGCCATTATCAAACAAAGAGTTCATAGATGGTATCAACAAATCACTGATGGTGGTGGAGCAAGTCTCAGCTCTTACCTCATCAAGTCACTAAAAATAAAAGAAAAAAAAATGGAAAATAAGGAGACTCAGGTGAAAACCTCCATTAGGTGCATGAGTCCCACTATTGGGTTGAAAACCTCTTGAGGCGGCCCATTGGTGTCAAGAAAAAAGATTGGGAAATAAAAAAATCTTTGGGTGAAAACCTCCCTGGAGGCGACTAGGGCAAGCAGCTAGGATGAAAACCTCTTGGAGGAAGACTATTTGTTTAAAAAAAGGGTGGAAAGGAAAAATTTGAAAATGTTGCTTGCAGGTCAGTAGGAGGATGATCAGAGCAACAATGGAGAATCAAAATGGACCTCTTCAACTCATATTTTTATTTCTCCATTCATTATCCTTCACCATTCCACCATTCATTTCATTTATTCACTCATTTGACTGATCATGCAACGGTTATGTGTTTTCTACAGGGTTCCCTGTAAACCTACAGAATCCCCTGAAAAACTACAAGATGATCTGTAGGAATTACAGTGGCTTGGGGATCCTAAAGGAAGCAACCCTATGGAAAGGAAATTACCTACTCATGTCAAAAAAATAAATTCCTACATCATCATCTCATTACCATACCACTCTCCACCTTGATTACCCCTGCATTCATCATTCAAAAAATCAGTTTTTAAAAGTTTTTACAGTTGTCGAGAAAAATAACACAGAGAAAAAAGATGAGATAGAGAGCAAAGGGAATAGCATATGAAGGTTATTTTACATTATTCACACACCCTTATACCTCCACTCTATCCAAGTTCATCATCTTCAAGTCCCAACAATGCAAATTGACTAACAATTTTGAGGGAGAAGAATCTACAAGACATCATGTAGTAGCATATCCCACCAAACAAAAATCATAAAGCTGCAACAAGTTTCAAGAATGGATATGCAAGGGAAAAAGGAGCTACTCTAGATTAGCAGCAACATCATCACTCTTAACACCAAGTACCTACACATCAAGAAAATCATCAAAGGGAAATATATAAAATAAAGAGAGGGAGAAATCACATGCAGCCAACATACATCAAGCACCTCATTTCTTCAACAAACTGCAGCAAGGTATTGTCACCACAAATAATTAACTCGCTTCACTCTCTCTTTTGCACAATGTAATCAAAATATGTAAATATTTTGAATGAGTTGGTTTATAAGTGAAAGGTTTCCAACTAACTTGGCCACCTTCATTCAGTCAACGAGGACAAAACAATTAGTCGTCACACATGTGGCAGCAGTCAAGTCAAATAAAAGGAGAATGAGTTCGAAAGAGATTGAGAATATAGATGCCTGAAGTGGGAGTTGATTACGAGGTGAGGGGAATGATGATGTGGTACTGGGGACCAATGTTCCAAAAATAAAAATTCATACCTCGGCTCCCAGCACACCACCTCACTCAACTTGACCATAAGAGGAAATAAATGTTGATCCCCATGCACTCATGCATTCATCTTCTCAAGGCTCACTCTAGCAAAGTCACTCTCGACCTTAAAGAAACCTATAAGAGAGGGAAACTTCATCTTTTCCTATGTAGGAACTCCTATAGGATCCTATAGGAAATCCTACAGGATCCCACAGGAATCCTACAGGATACAGTCAGGAAGTCTATAGGATTAGCAGAGAACAATTTCAGAGGAGGAAACACAAGGGTTGGCTACATCAAACATTTTAAGGAGGTAGGCTCTACATTTCCTCCCATTTATCCAAGTGAAAGGAACAAAAAATCTTCAAGTTTTATTGAAATTGATAGTTGTGTAAGGGAATTGTATCCACATAAATTTATGTCCCATTTCTTCCTTCATTTAAATTTTGCATCATACATTTCTTCTCCTCCATTCACCAAGAAAAATGACATGGGGGTTTAATAGAAGGGAGCCCATCACAGGGGCTTCATTGGGGGGGAAATATCATACCACATGCATTCATATTGGGGGATATATATTGAGGAAAAATTGACATAATATATTGAGCATATAATAGGGGGTAAAGGGTTTTTATTTTAGTAGGTATAAAAAATGGAGCTCAAAGTTAATGAAAAAATATAAAGGGCTATAAAAATGTCAATGAAAAAATGGATACCTACAATATGTAGTGAAAATAGGGTTTTTTTAAATTGGGAAGGTGTATTGGGTTCATATTGGTAGGGATTTAAATAATGTGATATTTAGAGGTATTTTCCAATATGTATTCAAATTAAGGGTATTGTTTAGTATGCTACAAATGCATATGCTATGTCATAGGTTCATTGAGTTAAGCCCCAGTGGAGTCCATCAACACTGTGAGGAATAACCAACACCCTCCTGTGCTAGAAATATTCACAAGCATAATTGTATGGGGTACTTTGAGAAATTGAGGGAGTATGATAATGAAGTGGCCAAATATTTTTTTCTCTCCCTCATTCCATTGACTAGGACCCATTCCATTGTTGTGGTGAGAGGCCTATCCATAGATCTCACCCCTGAACTCATAAGAAGAATTACCACACTTCCCTTAGAAGTGCCTTGGAGAGAAGAAGACAAGGGAAATAACCGAACTGCGAAGAAGAAATTCTTTCTAGAGGGAGAGGAGGCCATGGAAGACAAAAATTGAGTGAGAAGAGAAAGCTTACCATACATGTGGAGTTAAATAGGCTATAAGGTTATAAAATGCATATCATACGAAGGTAGATATAGTGTTGTACATGGATACCACTTTAGGATTCTTGAAGAATTGAGGTTTGGAGCATATACACCTCCTCACCAAAGACTCAGTATACCCTACTTCCTTCTTGAATCCCTGATATATATGAGCATAAAAGTGAAGGAGGGAAACTACCAGTAGCTAGCCCATCATGGGTTAATTAGACTCATCATAGAATATTCCCTCCAAAACTTTATAATTCCTATCCCACGGGAAACTTTCCAAGACATATAGAAAATGGAGGATATAAAATCCCTCACATATGACAAAATCCCTCCTACTGCCAATGAAAGGTATGAAGAGGAAACTAAAACAGATGAGGATCTAGAGAGGTTTTAAGAAGAAATAGATGAGGAAGAAGAGGAAGAGAAAGAGATGGATGGTGGTGAAGAAATAGAGGAAGATTCCAAGGAGGAAATTGATGAACAAGGTGAAGAAGAGGAGAAGGACAAAGATCAAAAGAAGAATGGAAAAGAGGAGGTAGAAGACAAGGAGGAGTCACCCAGGGTGTCTCCAAAGCTCACTAAGAGAGAGGCAGCAGCTTCCCTAACTACCCTTATTACCCCTATGAAACAAAAAGGAAAAAGACAAAAACAAACCTCATTATACTTTAGAACAAGAAAGAGTACAAGGATAAGGTAGGGGAAACCTCAAACTCCCACCAAGGTTCCCATTGTTATTGAAGACTCACCTTAACAATAGGAAAAGCTGGCACCTCTTATTAAAACTCAAGGAGAAGGGTCATCGGCACAAATGTCCCCTAAGTCTCCTATCACTTATGAGAGAAGTCCTATGAATAGATCTACCTCATCAAAGGGAAAAGGCATCCTACAAGATACACAATAGGACCTACAGGAAGGAGAGATAGTCATGTAGGAAACTCTACTAAACCTACAGGAAACTCAAAAATTTGATAAGGAAGGGAGTATGTACCAAGAACCAATGAAGGAGGACCTAGAGCTAAGGGAACCTAGCGCTCAAACCAACCTCGAATACTACTACAGATTTATTGAAGGGCGCAGGGTCATTCCATAAAAATTTCACAACCCACTAATCCTTGAGCTTGAGAAGGAAAGAGCCATAATACATTAATGGATGAATATTTCCAAGTCCAATGGAGTAGAGGAGATAGGTCACATGGAGGAAAATCTGAAAGAGATGGGAAGAGAACTAGCCACCCTGAGGGAGAGAAAGGCCATAATGAAAACTCACTTAGAGGCAAAAAATGCATGGTTGAAATGAAAAATACAAGAAAAAGAGAACCAATTGGAAACCATGGCTAGTCTATCCTTAGAGGTCATCTAGTGAAAGATGCCAGCTATGTCCTATGCATTATACCTTAGGGAACAGTGGTTGCAATTCCAAATCAAGACCCTAGCACAGAGAGGCATTATGCCATTCCAGGATTATAAACATTTCATTCATCTTCGTGATCAAATCACATTGGAGGATAGGGCTAAGATGTATGAGTTCTATTTGCATAACATCCCCTTGACTGATCTGAATGTATGGGACCCTAATACAAAATTAGGGGATTTACAGTCAAGGGCCTTGGCATCATGGATGAACCATGAGGAAGCAAGGGCTACAAAAATGAAGAAGATACTGGCATGGGAACAAAAAAAGCCTCTCATGTTAAGAGCTAAATATTCAAACCCAATGGCTATCATCAACACACATAATTTAATTGCAAATGATCCTCAACTTGCACCCAGATACCTTTCCGCACAAGAGAAATCAATTACACATATGTAGGAAATGTTTAGGATGTTAGGGGATGATAGCATGAAACCTTGCCAAAGAAGATGGAATATTGGGTGACACAGTTTGAAAATCAGAGAGTACCATTCTCCTCAAAGAATGGGATAGGCACTAAATAGGACACTCGTGTACAAGCAAACCATCGAAAGGCTCAAAGTCAATTGGATTTGCTTCAGACTCAGTCTACCATTGCTCTTGGGGATGTTAGAAGGAAGGAAGGAAGAGGAATAAAGGAAGCAGTGGGAGGAGATAGAAAGGAAGGTCAGATTCTATGCACAAGAAGAAGAACCCACAATAGAAGCATGGGATGTTAGGGAAGCCATAAGGGCTATGAAAGATATGGATATTGATTAAGTTGGTCAGAGGATGAGAAACACTTTCAGTAGGGGGGGTGATGATGAGCCTCATCATTTGGTAACTTGATGGACCTTAATTCACCTCCTGGCTTAATAAAATCAACTCTTCTCACAATTTATTACATTTTTTTTATTATATTTTGTTTTGATGAGATGAGTCAAAGTGAGATATTATGCCTAGTGGACTAATGTGCATTAAATGCAACTTTGTGAGAGAAAATAAGGGAATTTTGGATTAAAGGTTGAAACTCGAATGGGAAAAGGAAGAGAGATTGTAGGAGGTGAATCATCTTCATGTACTCCTCCCTCATTCAAATATTCCTCCATCAATCACACTAGCTCGGAGTACAAGCAGCCAAGTCATGAAGATCAAAAGGTAGTCGAGCAAGTGATAGTCTAAGAGTTAATTCATCTCAAGCTTGGGAGCCAAGCCACCCTATATTTATGGAAGTCATTGAAGACTTTGCTTGTATAAATAAAGAGGCCTAGAGCCTCATTAGGATTTGAATTTTTGTTGTAAAAACACTAGTTATTTTTGACCTCCAAACTTGTGGAAGACATTGCTATCCAATTTTTTGTTGCGATAATGAGATTGAGCTTTTTCTTGATCGAGTACTAGGTTAAATTAGGGGGCTGAATCTCATGGGTTAGGGCACAACCCTAGCAGCAAAGTCTCTTCTTCTTGTATCTATATGCTTATGTTAATTTCATATATTCATGGTTAAATTGTCCTTAGAAGTATTTCCTTGCAAGTAGTGTACATTTGACTAGTTTGTTTATTAGTTTGCTTCCATTTGTGCTTTACTTTAGCAGTAGGTTAGTAGGGATAAAAGCATAATCAAAACGTTGTTAGTAGATGTCTTGGCCTCACTTCTTCCTTCAGAGATCATGATGTGAGGAAAGGACCTCCATGCAACCCCAACAAGACAGAATTCTACTTTCTAATAGAATTTAGAGTTTATTGTGCTTAAGCAAACATTTGATCAGTTTGCAAGTGTAGGATTTAGCTATCAATTCTTCCATATTTAGTCTTACAATAGATCTCATCAATGAATTCATCTTATTATGCAAATTTTCCTCATGCATGAAATGGACAACTAACTCATTAAACTTTTGTTTCTAGCTTATTGAAATTCTTCTTGTTTACATGATTTTTGGGCAAATATCATTGTTTGATGTAGTGCAGGTGTTTCAAAATTAGAGAGTTATCTCATAGAAAGAAACCTCCATCCAACTTCATACATCCATGATCATTCCTCACTTTCACTAAGACCCTCACCAATTTCATCATTCTTCAAGGAAACTTCTCCAAGCATGCTGAGAAAATCCAACCATCTGCCAACCTTGGTTTTGAGTTTTGAGTGATCCTAGGAATTTTATCACTCCATTCCATCCACCAACCACCTTCCTTAATCCTTCCATCACCTTCAGAACCCATCATTTTACTCTCGACTGTATCTTGTAAAAATACAGGGAATCTTGTAGGTTTTCAGGACATCCTATAGGTTTTCCTGTAGTGGCATGTTTTGAGGCCGAATTGAGGGAAAACCTCTAGAAAGCCACACAAGGTTACCTAAATGTCTCCCAAAACTTCCAACCATCCATGAGCATCCCTACGCCACCTGCCACATCACCAAAAGAGATTAGCTTTCACTTATTTTTCCATAAAATATAACAAGGAAAAAGCAGATTTGTTGTAGTTATTTCCATGCATTGTAGTAGAATGTTGATGCTTTGAATTTACATGCTTAATATAGTTGAATTTAATCTAGTATTCTTTCTTAAACATATTCTCTTAGCAGTTAGGTAGGAAATGGGTGTGTTTTAGCATTGGATTTTAGTATTTTTCCTTACTGCAGTAGAGAAGCTTTCTCTTAGAGTAGATTCATCTTTCCCTCATTAGTAATCAAGATTCTTCTATTTGTAGAAGTCTGGCTTGAAAAACGCTAGTGGTATCTCGCTAAATAGTGAGAAAAGACAGAACCATCACTTTTACTTATGTATACAACATTTTCACCTCCAAGTTTGTACGAACCCCGAGTTGATAGAGTAAAGTTGGTAGCCCCAGGAGTTATGCAACATTCTTGCTGCAATGCTAGTGCTCATCAGTTGACATCATCATCTTGAATCCAATTGCTCCTTATAAAGTTTATTTTTTTTGTACATTTTTGTTCTCAGGCCCATTTTTTACCTCAAAATTTCTCTAATGTACGTGGAAGTTTCTAACATGGATGGAATTTTCATATGTTAATACGAATTGTTTTCCTATTGTGATCAATGGGAACATGTACTAGTTATTGTGCCTTAGTTCCCTATAATAATAGTGATTCCCCCATTACTATTGTCATTGGAGCCCTTGCTTTTATTGTTGTGCCCCTATTGCCCCCAGATTGTTATTATTATTCCCCATAGAAGCTCACTATTGTTATTCTTGTGCCATTATATTATTATTGTTATGTCAACTTTGATTATATTATGACCCCTTAGACTCCTATCTATAGAAAGGAGGTTTTGTCATTTGTATCATCGAAGAATTGTTCATTTATGTAGTGTAAAGGAGGTTTCCCCCTCGAAGAGGTTGATTTCTAAGGCGTTGATATTTCTTTTCTATCTTTTTGTGAGTTGGTTTCGTAAAATTTAGTATTAGAGCTTTGGATTCTAGGGTTTCACTGCTCCAAACAAGTCATCATGGAATGTTTTCTATAATTTTTTTCAGAGACGTTTTAAAAGCTAAAAAAAAACCCATTTGAGTTGAACTTGTTCTGAACCTCGAGTCTGAATTTCAGATCTTGTGTCGCTATATTTTCGAAGATATGATGTGAGGAAGTTAGAGTCTTTACAAACTCCTAAATTACATTCCAAATAGGTGACCTTGAGAAAGAGGATGGACAGTAGTTTTATGTGTACATTTTTTAGATCAGAAGGTCAAAACACTGACATGTGGCATGTTGTACAAGTTTGCTCTACTGAAAAATTACATAATCAAGTCATCTTGGGAGATTGGGCATAATTGTTTTTTGGAGAGTCCAACTTTTATCTAACTAGTGGAATTGGAAAGAGGACTTAGAGGGCTACTGTAGGAAGCAATTTTAGACCTTGAAGATCCACAATTACGGAGATACAACAGATTCAATATCGAGCTTATACAAAGAGAAAAAAGGTGTGTAGTCCTTTTAAAATTATGCATAAGTTTGGGTTGAAAAATTAGTTTCAAGTTCAAAGGGCAGAGTGAAGCATAATTATCATTAATTTTTGCCCCAAAGAAAGAAAATGGAAACACATAGTAAGCAACCTGAAATCTCTAGCATGAATCAAGAATAAGAGGAAGAAATGCAACATGATATATCAAAATTATGAGACCAAGTGCAACAAATTTCATTCTTACAAAAGGTAGCAGAAGCTGATATTGATGGTTTAAAGAAAGGCGTGGAAGATAAGATGAATGGTGTGGAAGCTAATATGAATGGTGTGCAAGTTAAGATGAATGGGGTGGAAGCTAATATGAATGGTGTGCAAGTTAAGATGGATGGTGTGGAAGCTAAGATGGATGGCATGGAAGTTATGATGAATGGCATGGATGCTAAGATGGATGGTATAGAAGAAAAACTAAAAGGCGACATGGAAGATTTGAAGATATATTTGACTAAGTTGCTACAAGAAATGCTTTCTGATGGTGAAAGGGTAGTAAAGGAAACTCGTGATGAGAACAAAATAGATGCTAATCATGATTTCATAGAATCTAACATTGGGTTGAATACCCACTATGTTCTAAAGATCTATATGAGGAAGTTTGATGGCAACGTTCACATAACATGGATACTACAAATGGAGTAATATTTTGACCTCCATTATGTGAAAAACACACAAAAGGTACGCATTGCAACTTATATTTGGAACCAAATCAATTTGTATGGTATCGATGGCTTTTCTCTCATAAACAAATTTTCACTTGGGAAATTTTTATGGAAGAAATGATAGCACATTATGAGGATACAAAAAGCAAAACTTTTTTTTAGCCAATTGATAAACCTCAAACAAAAGGGTTCAATGATGGAGAACATTGACGACTTCTAAAATTTGAATATAAGGGTAAACGATATTCCAGAGGAGCATAGGATTGATGTGTTCATAGGGACTTTAAAGGATAACATCCAACATGAGATTTTCCTTTGGCAACCTGACTCATTGGAGAAGGCATTCAGGTTGGCAAGAAAAATGGAAAGAAAAATTATGGCAACAAGGATTCCTACCACTCAAAACTATAAGGATGGAAGTGTTACTTTCCCTAGCCTTCCACAACCTACAAGGTTGACACCCAAAAAATTGGAAGAAAAAAGAGTAAAAGGTCGTTGTTATAGTTGTGATAGAAAATACACTAAAGGTCATAAGTGTTCTGAGAAGAAATTATTTTACATAGATTGTGAAGAGGAGGAAGAAAAGGAACAAGAAATCTCAAAAGAAGATGATATA
>APFE031632040.1:19341-54925 GCA_000404065.3 Pinus taeda
ACTCCATGTGCAGAAATTCACAGTCAAGAGTGCTAGAACAGCACTATAAAAACAGAGTCTTGGGAATGCTAAAAAATTACAACAAGTTCATAAAAATACAGCAAGTAAAAAGTTAACATAAGCGTACGCAGACGCAAGTATTTATAGGCATCTAAAGGATAGCCTATGCGTGCTGCTAAAACTGAAAATAAACAAACTGTCATGCATAATAAAAGCTGCAATAACACGTCATGAGCCTGCGTGGGTGAGCTGGAGGTCCTGGTCGTCATGGGCATTGAATCCAGAGTTGGATTATGTCCCCCACATCCTGCGAAACATGGGCAAGTCACCGTTTGAGCTTACGTGACCCAACAGCTTACGCATCACCGTTAAGCTGCCTTCGTTGACCGGATCTTGCCCCTGTTTGACCGGAGGTACAGATGACGTGGATGATTGAACAAATGGCACAGGAACCTCGAGCACCTTGATACCTAAGTACCCATGTGGCTCATTTGGCAAAATGGCACGCGGAACCTTGAGAACAACAAAAAGGCTGCGGAATCTCCAGATGGCTGCGGAATCATCAGATGGCTGTGGAATCGGCAGAGAGCTGCGGAATGCCTGTAAATATGTCAAAATCTAAACAAAACAGTCACACATTAGCAAAGCTCACTTGATCATGCTTAATGACATCTAATGTAATGATCTGGGTGGTTTTACATGGAAAATGAGGCGAAAGAGAGAGATAAGTGATGAAAAACAGTAGGTAATAGTGGATGATGAGGTGTAAGTTAGAGGCTCTACAACAACTTAATGCATAATTTTATGTTTAGCAATCCCACTACTCATTGTTGAACATATTTTTTGAATCCATAGAAGTGGACCCAAATACCTCTCTACACTCCAGGGAATATTAAGGGGAAGTTGTTGAAGCTCACTCTTAAGTTATCAATGGAAAAAGGATGCCTCTCTATCAAGATTGTATACAGACTCAATCAAATCCATGCACCTTAATGCACTATTTTTATGTTCAACAATCCCACTACTCAAGATTGAACATATTTTTTGAAGCCATGGAAGTGGACTAGCATGTGTTTTACACCCCATGAGAGGCAAAAGGGAAGTTGCTAGCTAGGATATGTTTAATTAGTCTATATACCTTTTAAGGAAGTATGTTGTGTTAGTAATTGGAATGTATTAGCCATAAATAACTACAAAATTGTGTATGTATTTTATGAAAGTTGCCAGTTATGTTTGAACAACCACATCAACTCTTTTTGTATATCTTGTTAATAGTTATGTTATGGCAATTTCAATATAATATTCCATAGATTTAAATTTTTTTTAAAAATTTATCAATGACAACAAGGTGCTTGCAATCCACATGTATTTTTGTGTTGTTATTAAGTGGATGGTGACAACTTATTCTTGTGATAAATTCCTTTTATGTCTCTTATTCGAAAAGGTTTATGCATTGAAATCTACTCTTGAATCCATAACTTTTTAGCGTAGAGAAATATAAAGAAATACTCAAATTAATGGACTTTTAAAAGAATATAAGTGATATGTTTTTCTCTGCCTTATGATATTTAGTTGGATTATGATGTTTCACTTCATATTAAACTCTTTTAAGTGTACTTTCAAAAGAATATAAGTGACATATTTCTCTCCCTTCTATTTTTTAGTTGGGTTATGATGTTTCACTTCATATTAAACTCTTTTTAGTGTATTTCGATGGAGATTGTGTTTTGGGTTTTGGTTCAATATATAAATATCTATTTAAATGCTCTATGCTTCTCAATTTTGTACTCTTTTATTTACAGCTTGTTTGATATCTTACTTCAGAACATTTTAGAGTTTAATAATAAGGGGTCATCTTGGCAAACTTTATATGAAGGATGTACTTTTAGTTTTTCAAGAGAATGGTTTTTTTTGGCGTTTTTGTGTAATCATTTTTAGTGTTTATAGGTTGTAATCTATTTTTATAAATGAAATTAGAAAATTTCTGCAATGTTTGTGTGAAAAAAATAAAAATATATAACAAAATCTAGGTGAAAATAATAATAATAATAATAATAATAATTTGTTAAAAAACTATATAGAGCTCATAAATAATATATTAACTAATTTTTATATATTCTTTGTGGTTTTTCTACCAATCATCCATATGGTCTTCATGTTAATAATCCTTACAAGCTATCCAAGGTAGTAGGAGCAGGAACATTGCCCTATGACCCAAGAGGAAAATTAGTCATTTCCTTTTCATGGAGTCTATCTTTAGCCTCAAATAACCTAGTGGAAGTTTATGCTCTTTTTCAAGGAGTAAGACTTGCTTCCATCCAAGAAATTTCAAATCTCATTATAATCAGGGACACAAAGAACACCATTAGATATATTCAATTAGGATAACCCCCCCCCTTGATTTCCATTTCACTTCAGTAATTCAATGCATAAAGTCTCTCCTAAGCTCTTTTGGCCAAGTTTCATGCTTCCACAAGCTTTGGAATAACAATCGGGGTGTTGATCACCATGTGAACAAAACCCTTCTCAATTTGAAAGGAGACTTAGTAATCAAAGGGAGTTCCAACTTCCAATTTTTGTAATGGCTCCTCCATCCTAGCCAACACATGGTAATGATGACGATTTGATCTCCCTCATCACCTAGATGTCCATTGCATTAAACCCATGATCTCCCTTGCTCCTCTACCATCCTTTGGTCACCTCCCAATACGCTTTGCATGCCCCACACTCGGTTCTCTATAAATCACCCACAATGATCTGTTCCATTTGTATGGCTCTGTAATCATGAAGGCAAGTGGGCTCCAACTCCAAGGCTTAGTGAATTAAATTCACCTTCCACACATATCCATCAAACTAGCTCGCTTGGTAATTTGTTCTCTCAAGCTCCTTCTTCAATAGAACCTAGTGCGCTCATTTTCACATCCTTGCTCTTATCTGCCCTTTCCCTATTAGGTGATTTAGCGTTGATGCCTCCCCATGGTGCTTCATCTCGAAATCCCCCTCTAGCTCCTCTAGATGATGTGCAGTATTTGGTTGACAACCTTCATTGTGATGTTATGATTAAGTTTTTGTATATTGAATCCCAAGTGAATCTCCTCTTGAAAACCATTATTCAACATTGTCATTCCATGCAAGGCCTCAATAATAAGGTGGATTCTCCTTAAGCGAAGATGGAAGAATTATGAATTTAACGAAAGAAAAAAATAAATAAAAAAAAAAAAAAAAAAAAAAAAAAAAAAAAAAAAAAAAAAAAAAAAAAAAAAAAAAAAAAAAAAAAAAAAAAAAAAAAAAAAAAAAAAAAAAAAAAGAAGAAGAGAAGAAGAAGATGTTGAATTGGAGGATTTTTTTTTAACTTAAACGGTTATATGGATTTTATTTATCTGGAAACAATGGGACTTTTACATGCTTTCCTCCATTACATTGCAGTTCTCTGAATACAAAATTCAGGGCATTTGCATAAAACCATTTTCGTTAACGAAGATAAGCCCTTTCATGATTGCACTGCCTTTGTTTGCCATTTTGTCCGCTTCACTGTTTAAATTTCTGAGAATATGATAGAATTTGCAGCTGTCAAAGAATTGGAGAACTCTTTTCAGTCTTCCCAATATTTTGTTGAGGCTGGGATTGTTGAATCGATCCCCCGTATTTAAATTTTTTATTATCAATTCTGAGTCTCCGAAGACTTGCAGCTTTTTCACTCCTTTATCTCTTGCAATTTGGCAGACTTTGAGAAGTCCTAACAGCTCAGCCTGGTTATTGGACTTCTGTCCTAATCCCCAATAAAAGATGTCTTTTGAGTCCCCGTCCGGAGAGTAGATGACTCCGCCTGCTCCAGCTGTCCCTGGATTCCCTTTTGACGCCCCATCAAAGAAGGCTGTGTGTATTTTTTGAGATCTCCACCAATTCTGATAGTAGTCCTCTTTATCTCTTAATCGCCATTCCTGATTGTTACTTTGAGGTTTAGGATAGTTCCTGCTCGGATATGGCTCCAGAGAGCCTAACCATCTCTTTTCTTCTGGCAGTAGCAAGGAATCTTCTTTTATATACTGATGTTGGGCTGTTTCAATCAAAAAGGCCTTGGCTTTTGCAGCTATCTGCAACGATGAATGTCTCACCTCATTGAAAATCTGTTGATTGCGTGCCAACCAGATCTGCCAGCAAACGTATTTGGGGATCGCTGACCAGATTCTGTTCCAGAAAGATTTTTGGGGGATTTTCTGTGGATAATGTTGCTTCCATGAGGTAAACAGGTCAGCTGCGGAATTAAAGGAAGGAACAGGAGTCTGCAAATCCATTAATATGAGACCCCAGACTTCTTGAGCTACGCTGCATTCCATAAAAAGATGGTGAGCTGTTTCGGAATTGTTTTTGCACATAGCACACCTATGAGGCCCTGCTATTTTTCGCTTCTCCAGGTTATCTCCCGTGAGAATTTTGTTATGGATCAGTGTCCAGCAAAAGAAATTTACCTTTGGAGTGGCAAATGAGTCCCATACGCTTTTCCATAAAATTGAGGGGTGATTGCTATTTCTCTTCCCCTGCAAAACGCGGTAGCCCTCTGTTGTGGAGTAAACTCCAGTTTGACCCCACCCCCAGCAATCTTTTGCGTCTCTATGAACAGGGGCGGCGTCCTCCAGGTATTCTTCCAGCAAAGATTGTTGATTTTTCAGCCTGTTCGGGACTCCAAAGAGATCCCAGCCCTCCCACTCGCCATGCTGATTCCACTTCGATAAGTCATAGAGGCGTTTGACTCCCGCACGCTCTAACCAGATTCTCAGCTCTGTTATATCCGTTTTATCTGCTAAGGGAGTGTTCATCATTATACTATCCGTCCATATATTTATATGCTTGCCGCTTCCAGGAATACGATACAGGTGATTTTTGAAGTGTTGACTGCTTTTACAACACAGGTTCCAGAGTTGCGTGCTTTTAGTTGTGGATGTGTGAGTTACATTGCTTAGATCTTTGCTTATTCCATATTTTGACCGCAGAGTGTTACTGACTGAATGGGTGGGATCATGAATCAATTTCCACAGGATTTTTCCTCCTAAAGCCAGGTTCACAAGATGAGGGTCTCTTATCTGTAGCCCCCCCTCTTCCTTCGTTCTCTTTACTACATCCCAATTCACCAGATGAAATCTTTTTTCACTGCCTTTCCCTCCTTGCCACAAAAAATCTCTTAGAAGTTTTGATATTTGCTCCATAACATTGCGAGGGGCCAAAAGGAATGCTGCTTGGAAGATTGGGTAAGCTGACAGCACCGATTTTATCAAGACAACTTTGCCGCCCTTAGTCAACCAGTAACCCCCCCAAGCTGCAATCTTCTTTTTCATTTTTGATATTATTCCACTCCATAAAGCTCTTTTGTTGATTCCAGAAATAATGGGCAGGCCAAGGTAGGTGAATCTATCCCATTCTGTGTTTCCTTTGAACCCAAGGATGGATGTTATACCTGCAAGTTCTTGCTGATTTATATTCCAACTAAAAACTTCGCTCTTGTTGTTGTTAACTGCCGCTCCAGTGACTCTGCAATAGCTTCTAAGGACCTTGTCGAATGCTCGGGCTATTCTTGTGGATGCTCCACCTAGAAGGAGCGAATCATCAGCAAAAAGAGCATGGTTCGAAGGCTCGGTTCCTGTTGTTGTTTTGAGTCCTGGTAATATACCTGTATCTCTTTCTGCATTGAGCTTTCTGCTTAGAGAGTCTGCCATAAGAATGTACAGATAGGGGGAGAGTGGGCATCCCTGTCGTATGCCTCTCTTAGCTTTAAAAAAGTTTGTTGGACAACCATTAACAAGGGGAGCAATCCATGGATTGTCAATGCAGGCTTTGATGAGATGAACGAAAGTGGGCGAGAAGCCAAATGAGAGAAGCACTTTGCTAAGGAAATTTCGGTTTACTCTATCAAACGCGTTTGCCATGTCTAATTTTATCACCATTCCTTTCTCTTTCCTCTGTTTGCTAGAGTGGATTGTCTCTTGAACCTGGATTACATTATCCAGAATATGATGACCTTCTACAAAGCCACTTTGGGAGCTGGATATCACCCTTTTTAGCAGTGGTTTAATTCTGTTTGCTAACAACTTGGCCAATATTTTGTAAGACGCATTACACAACGATATTGGTCGAAATCTGGAAAAAGTTTCTGGATTGGAGTCTTTGGGGATTAAAGCTAGGTATGTAGAATTGGTTCCTCCACCTATCTTGGCTTTTGCCATAAATCCTCTTATCATTTTCTGCAGGTCTTCCTTGATAATATGCCAGCATGCTTTATAAAAGTGGATTGTGAATCCATCGGGCCCCGGTGCCTTGTCCGCTTCCATGGCCCAAATTACATTTATAATTTCCTTTTCTGTTATAGGTCTGCAAAGGGTTGCGTTTTCTTCAGGGTTAATGAGCTTGGGGATATTTGAAAGAAATGCAGCAGTTTCCTCATCATTATTTTGAGCTTCTGAGCTGTAGAGATTCTGAAAGTGTGCTTCAGCAGCTGCCTTGACTTGATTGTTTCCTTTACAGACTTGCCCATCTGCTGTTTTAATTTCTGCTATATAGTTTCTTGACAGTCTTACTCTATATTGCCTGTGGAAGTAAGTAGTATTCCGATCTCCTGCCTTTAACCACAGGCTTCTGGACTTTATTCTCCAATATTCTTCCTCCTTTCGGAATGACTGATGAGCTGATCGTTGTGCTTGAGTTTCTGTTTCCAACACTTCTGTTGTGATCTCTTTAATTTCCATGTCTGTTTGCAGTGCTTGTAATGATTGAACTGCTTCTTTTCTTTGTTCTGTTGGTGTATGGATTGGTTTCTTAATCCAGTCTTTCAAGGCTTGTTTGGTAGCTTTTAACTTTTGTTCCCAAACATAGCTAGTTGATCCATTGATGGGTTTGGACCAAGCTTCTTTTACCGTGTCTGAGAAACCCTCTCTCTCAATCCATTGGGGACTGAAACGAAATGGGATAGGTCCCAGATCTTCTTCTTCTTCTAGAATGAGCTGAACTGGCTTATGATCTGATGTGAGTTTAGGTAAAATTTTTGAGATGATGATTTTTTTCTCCATCATTATGGAGCTTTGCACTAGGAAGCGGTCAAGTCTTGCAGATATGTGATCCGAGCCAGTCCGATTATTTGACCAGGTATATATACCCCGAACTGGATTGAAATCCAAAAGGTCCCAGGTTTGGGAGATTTCCTCGACCATGGGCAGCAAGGGATCCCTGCTGTCTATTCCTCCTCTCTTCTCTTTTGCTTTCATAATAATATTAAGATCGCCTGCTATAATGATATTGATGGGAGAAGATAATTCTAAAAAGGCAGTGAGACTGTTCCAGCATTCTCTCTTTTCAGTATAAGAGACTGGCACATAAAGATTAAATAGAGATATAGTTAACTTACTTGCTTTGTGTTTCAGTTCCGTGAAGATCCAGTGCTGGGTTGCTTGGAAGTTATTCAAATGGAAGAGTTCTTCAGACCATAGGGTTGCCAAGCCCCCGGAGGTGCCTCTTGCACTGACTGCTTTACCTGCTTTTTTATTCCACTTTGATTTACTGATCTCTAAAAGAGCTTGCCCTTCTAGTTTTGTCTCTTGGAGCATGAGAATTTCCGAGGGTTCAGATTTCAATAGGTCTTTGACAGCCTCGATTTTGGAGGGATTCCCCAGTCCTCTACAATTCCAAGAGACTAATTTCATTATTTATTATTTTGATTGATGAGTCCTCCCTTGGAGGGCTTTGGCCTGGTGTTTCGCCCTATAGACATTTCTATTGTGGGCTGACTTCCTTGTGTCTTGTGTCTTTCTGCCTCCTCCTCCCTTTTTTCCTTTCGGGATTTCCTTCCTGCTTTTTTTGATGGGCGCTCGTAGATTTCATCTTCCGAAGAATCTGAGCTCTCCCTTGGTTTTTTCTTTGCCATATCAGCATATGATAGGTTGATGGGGCTGCCCTGATTGGTTTCGCTCAGTTCTGCTTCTTCTCCCTCTTTATGCAATGGCGTAGTATTTTCCTGCTCCTCGTGCTCCTTTATTGGGTTCACTTGATGGCTCTGTTGTTCGCCTTCTATCCCTTTTGTTCTTGCTTCTGCTTCTTGGTTTATTTTGGATCTGCTAGATTCTTCATTCCTATGTTGTTCACTTTGTGTCTCATTTGGATTTTCTTCCTCCTCTTGATTTTTTTTGGATCTGCTTATTTCTCCATTCCTATTGCCTTTTCCTGTGCCTTTTTTTGCATTTGCATTTTTCTGTACTAGGGTCCATTGATCCTCGTTTTGTTTGCCCATTTGGTCCTCAGTCTTTTTCTTGCAGTGCTTTGTGAAATGACCATGACCATGGCAATGTCTGCATTTAAACGGCAACTGCTCATAGTCTAGCTCTTGTACATACGTCCACCCAGCTACTGTGAGTTTGATGGCTTCTGGGAGCCCTTCTTCCAGGTCCACTTCAACACAGATGCGTGCACAGGAATATTGATCCTTCCTTACTGCTTGATCTATGTATTTTCCCAAGGCATTCCCTATGATCTGGAGGTGGTTCCAGCAATGGAGGGGCAGATGGGGGAGCCTGACCCAAACCGGGACAGCTGAAGGAACGTCTTGTGTAGGATCAAAGTCAGGCGACCATTTGTTTAGGTAAAGGCCCTGAGGGCCCATGAAATAAGGTCCATTTCTGAAGATTAATCCTTTATCATCAGGGCTTTCGAATACAAAAACAAAGAATCCCTTACCCACGAAATAGCTTTTGACACCTTCTTTAATGAGAGGCTTCCAGTTCCTTTGAGTCCACTCCTCAACCGTTTTTGGCGATGGCCAGAGGCCTGTGAACTGACCTATGAGTCCTTTTTCAGCCAGATTCAAGGCAGCTTCGCAAGTCTCTTCTTCCGGCAGGGCCACTGATGGGATAGTGTCCATCTTTTTGACAAACTTCTGCATGGTGGCAGAAGGAGGACGCTTGGGGCCAAAAGCCACTAATGACTTGAAGGCCAAGACCTCCGGTGGCAGGGGATCCATGATCCACCCGAAACAGACCAAACAGAGATGCGCTACACTGGACCGATCATCTTTTCTCACCGCAGAAGATGGCAGAGGCTCAGATATGAGGTGGCAGAGGGCCACTCCCGATCAGAACAGGAAACGCAGATCCGACCAAAACCGCTGAGCAACTCGCCTGCAGCGTAGTCAACTTCAGGCACGGGCCTGAGCACCTCTCTGGCAGCCCTGATCGCAGTCTAACCTAGCTCGATGCAGAGCTCCTCCACGCGTAGTTTCATAGTTTTTAACATCCAAGCTTCAGTGACAAAACAACATGGTATGGGAATCAAATGGCCATGTTCTCCAAGTTTACCTTAAATACAATCTACTTATGAATTAATCCTAGGATTTTTTAGAAAGACTATTAGAAGAACCCCTTGGAAGATATTTGTATCCCCCCTGAAGTAGCCTACAAATACTGTCTTCTTCAATGTAGCTATTTGGATGAACACTTGTTGAATGATCTGTTTAAATCTCGTACTCTCATTTTGCCTTTCTGGAACAAACTTTGCTAATACAAAATTCCCCAATTTAAGTGAAAAAATAAATAATCCTCATAAGCTATGAATGGTGGTCCTTTTGTTAATAACATTACCTGCTATAAACTATATGGTATACATACTCATAAACCCTTTATCCCCATGTTAAAAACACTTAAAACTCATATGGTTCTTATCCTTACTAGCCCATGTGGCCCTTTTATGATAACCCTTAGTATTCATGTAAAATTTGTGTTCCACAAGTCAGTAAACCCTTTAGTACTCATGCTAATTGACCACATAATCCCCTTGTTAATGATCATTCCAAAATCCCATGTAATCCATGTGGTATTCATGTTAATAACTTATATCATGGGTTTGAAACTTTGAAAATATTGAACTTGATCTTGTATGTGTTAAATGATTCACATAGATATTTTCTTTATTATGCCTTATCCACACCATGGGGTAAATATACCATTGTGATTTTGAATACTTATAAACATAACAATTTTGCAGTTAATAATAGAGACAAGACTTACCAGGCATGCACCTAAAGGGCATATGATACCACTAGATGGGAAAGATGAGCGGTCTAGGGGAATTTTTATATTCATAGTTACCTATGTCTCTTTCCTACCTAGATTGACATTACTTTAACTTTCAATCTTTTGTGATGTTGAGCCTAGCTTAAATTTAATAAAAGATATGAGAAGTGGTTGCAACCATCTCTTAGATCTAGGCAACCACCTCCTACATTTTGGCAACTTTCTCCCCTTACATTCTTGCAACTAGAAGGCATTGGTTTATGAATCTTACATCCCATTTTTCACTCATATTAAGAGAAGAAAATTCAATAGAAAAATAGGAGTTATTTTTGGGGAAGCAGAGAGAAGAGAAAGAGAGAGATTTTGCTAAAAAAAGAGAGTTGTCATACTATGGCATTGAAGAGATCATGAAACAATCTATTAGAGCCTTGGGAAGAAGAGAAGGGAGAAAACCATAAAAAAAAAAAAATATGAGGAATGTATGTGGTGGAGCATTAAAGGCCAAGCTAAGTTGAACGAAAATTTTCATCATTATTTTTAATGTAACACTTGTTGCCAAAGACCTTGAAGTGCTTTATTGATGTTGGTTTTTCATGCCACAATTTGTAAGGAGTCTTCTCACTGTTTGGCCTAAGATGTGCTTTATTTAAAATATGGACTACTTTATTTAAAACATGGACTACTTTATTTAAAATATATTTGGTATATTTCTTTCATCCAACATTACTCTTGCCATTTCATGCATTGATCTATTTTTCCTTTCAACCACACCATTTTTTTATTGGGTGTTTACAATTATGAATTGTATTTTTATGCCATTTTGTTTGAAAAAGTCATCAAACTCATTTGCAGTAAATTGTGCACCCTTGTCTGACCTTAAACACTTTAATTTGCAACCAATTTGGTTCTTAGTCAAGGCTTTGAAAATTTTGAGCTTTTCAAACGTTTCTAACTTCTCCCTTAAACATGCAACCCACGTAAGCTTAGTCTAATCACCAATAATCAACAAGAAGTATCACTCATCAATTAGAGTCTCAGTTCTTGAGGGCCCACACAAATCTGTATGAACTAATTGCAGAGGCCTAGTGGATGAGTTTTCTTTGGTTTTGAAGGGTGCTATAACTTGCTTGCCAATTTGGCATGATTTGCAAATTGTATTGCTTACCTTAGTAATTTTTGGCAAGTCCCTTATGGCTTCACTACAAGGAAAAGACCTTCTAGAAGAGGTTTTTTCTACAGAAGCCACTATAAAAATAGCCCAAAAATCAGTTTGAAAAGGAGGTGGGTGGGCGATTGTTTTAGCGGATGTTTTTTGGATGGTGCATATAAAATATACAAATGCACCAGTGCTTTACTAAATATACAAGCACTGACACTTCCTATAACTTTGTGCACCATGGAAAAACTATTACAAAAAAAAAAAAAAAAAAAAAAAAAAAAAAAAAAAAAAAAAAAAAAAAAAAAAAAAAAAAAAAAAAAAAAACCATGGTGTGCTAAATCACACAACGCAACGGTGCTTTAACAGTAAATAGCATCAATGCCCTTCATGTAGAAAAACGACCCGATACATACCATTAAGGAGCACCGCTGTACTTTTAAATTTAAGAAAAATGCGGTGTTATTTTCCAACAACGCTCTGGTGTGGTAAATGTACTAAAACGCCCCGGGGCTTCTTTTAAAGAGCATTGCTAGGCATTTTTTAATTTCTAAAAATAAAGTGATGTTATAGTAAAACCACAACACTAGTGCAGTACATGTATAAAAACGTCCAGAGGCATCTTGCGAAACGCAGCACGATATTTACAACAATAAAAAAACAAAAACAAAAACAAAAACAAAACCAAAAACAAAAAACAAAACAAAACAAAAAAAATAAAAAACAAAAACATGGTGCTTTTAGATATATCCCACCTCGATGAAGTTAGCTAAATGCACCAAAGGAGGGTTAAATAAAAAAACCCTCCCGGCCATAATTTTCATTTTTACCATCTACAGTGCAGGAGAGCTCTGAAGCATCGGTGTCACTCACGCCACATGCAAGCGCCCTGACGTCAATGCTTCTTTTGCTCACCATCTTTCCATATTGTGCTCACAGTATGAGTTTCCAATTTTTTCAAACGATGTTAAAATTTGGTTTTCTCCATTATGTGTCCACAATGCCTCCTTGATGACCAAATGTCCAGGTAATGTATATGTTTCTTTGTAATTTAAGTTTTTAGCAAATTAGAATTGCAAATTAGGCTAATTTTGCCACAATTTTTGAAAATAATTAAATAAAAAATCACCACGCGATCCGCTCGATATGTTTGGCTCGCATCGGGCATGGTGCCCCTTATAAATTTATAGGGTGCACTGCATGTTGGTGCGTGAACATAACACACCGCAATTGTTGCAGTGCATTTTGTAAATGAAAATGCACCGGGAAAGGTATGTTAGATTGTACGTTGGTGCATCACAGCTGATGCATTTATATTTACCAAACGCAACGCAAAAATAACATCTAAAAATATAGTTGTAGCTCGGTGTGTTCGATAACATGAACTTTCCATACCGGTGCGAAAAGTTTATACATGCGCACCAGTGCAAAAGTGTGTTGCACCACTATCAAAAGTTAAATTTGTGAGCCAAAAATAGTGCGTCATACTTATGTGTCCACCGATAGTGGTGTGGTTATAGTTGAAAGCGCACCAGCATCGGTGCATGGCTGTGTTTTGTGTGCACTAGCGAAATTATTTTATTTTTAATTGAAAGTTATATTTCCATATTTATAAATACATGCTTCATTTAATAATAATAATAATTGTATTTCATGTATGATGTTTATGTATTTTATATGTCAATTATGTAGTAGAGGTGTCAGCAAAGGAAGCAATCGCAGGAGCAGGAGCAGCAGGCGGACCCTACAATATGGTCTGAACATGGCAGGCCAAAGAGAGGGAGAGGGATTTATACCATTGCCCTATTGTTGTAGTGACCCGAGCGCTCTTGAGGAATGTAGGCCTCCTCAAGTACTATGAGGAAGCTACATCCCTGAAGACGCACTATGTTTTATTAGCGCATCTGATCCATCGATGGAGTGCCCAAGAGCAGGCTTTCTATGTCGATCCTATGACGTGGTATAAGCCCACTGAGGATGACATATACTTTACCACTGGCCTATCTAAGAGAGTGGAGGATTTTACCCAGTTCCCTGATGTCCCCCATGGTGTTTCATATGAGAGTTAGCTTGCATACACTCAAAGATATGTTAAGCTTGATGCGGTTTGTCCATCATATTTTTAGGTTCATGGTGGACAACTACAAATTTCTTCTTTTTTTGTAGAGGAGGTTAAGTGCCTCTCGTTATTAGTCACGACCATTACACACTCTAGTAGTGATGGGCAATGCATTAATTGCCCATTTTTGTATTTGTTCATTCTTTGATTCATATGGCACATTACATTAGATGGTTTACAATTTTTTTGAAGCAGTTTTGTTGAGAAATCTAGGGCATTAGGATTAAAGTATTTCTCTTTGATGATAACTGCTTATGAATGCTTTTTACTTCTTTAGATTAATATCTTCTCTTTACTTATATCATTATAGAGTTCTTCTTCATCAAACGATTACCAAAGCATAAACAAGATAGAGACAAGAGACACAGAATATAGGCAATCATCCAGGGCCAAAACCTCTCCAACTTGAGAGGAAAACCCAAACGAATTATTCTTCTTATAGAGACTTCAATTGACAAATACCAAGACCATGACTAAGACCCTTGATACAACAACCTCTCCAAGATCAAGTCGTAAGCCTTCTTGATTTAACTTCTTCTTCCTTGAGTCAACGATGTTCAAACTTCTTCCTTCTCCCACTAGCTTGATGATCCCTCAAATTTTGGTCCCTTGTTTCAGATTGGCACTTGCAGCCCTTCTTTAGAAATCCTAGTTTTAGTACATGAGAGAGAATTTGTTCCTCAATTTTTTTCGCTTGAGATGGAGACTCTTCTTCCTCAAATCGGCTTGAGAATCCACTTGATTTCTTCCTAAATTTTCCCTCTTAAGATGATTGTGATGTCTTGGTTCTTTCTGTAGTAGACAGTACTATATTCTCGCATTTGTGAAGGTGTTAGCCCAAAAACAAATTAGAAAATGAACTCGATGATGTTCCTTCTCTCTTCGCTTGGTGATAGGACATTTATTGAGATCTTCACAGTTCGATTCCTTACTCTCTTGCTTGCCCAAATTTTGTCTTCAAGTGAGGTTGAACTACCCTATTTATAGTGGTTTGAGCATCCAAAATAAGTTGACTTCGCTTGGTGACAAGTTTGACATGCCTTTCTAGATCTATCCTCAAGGCGACTTCAAGGAGAGCTTGTGACAAGGTCTTGCAGGGTTAACTGAATTTTTACAATGAATTACATGCCCAAATGGATCTTCAATCCTTGACATTGACTTTACTAGACTTTATGACTTGTTGACCATACCTAATAGCTCGCAATGGGAGCTTCAACTAAAAATAAAATTCCTTGATCATGAAACCCATGATTCAAGTATTACAAAAATAATTTTATTTTCTTCTTTACATCAATTATATAAAATCATAATTACACATGTCATTACGAAGACCGAACCTAGTTACACTTTTAAATACTCCCTCTTAAATATGGTGGTATTCATAATCCATACAAGGTACTTGGACTTTCTCAATCTGAAGAATTCTCATAAGAAGAGCCAGAATAGTAATTTGTATAGCATCATATCATCCAACATTGTAACATAGCAAGGCCTTGACTATACCTCTATCTCTCCATGAGATCAGAGCACAATGTTGGTGAGACTAATGATTTATGGAGACCTTCATCATTGTCTCTCTTAGAACATACCCAATCGGGGTTCTCAGAGTGTGTTTCATCAGAACTATTCTTATCTTGGATTCCTAGTCCTCAAAGAATATCGGTCCTCTACGACTACTCTTATCTTGGATGCCCTAACTCATCATCAAGGAGTATTGGATGTTAGACAGTATTGGATGCCAGATGTTTAATCAATCCTCCATTCTAGCTTCCCAAGTGAAGACAAGAATGACGTGTTTATCTCTCCATGTCAACTTAGGTAGGATATACCCATTCTACTAAAGGAAATCTCACATGGTTCACGTTCGAGTTTGAGTTCGACAATGATTAGGTTTGGTTTGAGTTTGAATTTTTTAATGAGGTTAGGATGAGGTTCGTCATTACGTTCATATATATATATAATGAATTATATGATGAAATAGTAAGAAATCAACATCAATAAACATAAAAAAATGTTATAAGGTGCATGGAGACTGCAAGGATAAATTACAAGCTTGAGTTGTGACATGATGTTGTGAGTTTTGATCTATGGACTTGGTCAATGGCTATGAAGTTCGATGAGGTTTGTCGAACATCAATTTTTTTTGAAGGTTCACCAAAATTTGAACCTCAAGGTTAAAGTTCGATGAACCTTGTGACATAAACTGGAGGAATGTACCCATTCCTATAAATAAGAATGTACCCAAGCTCCCTCTTAACTAGGGACTTCACCAAGCTTCCTCTCGACCAGGGACTTGCTTTCAGCAATTGTTCAGGTGGAGATCATGTGACAACCAACTGCTTGTAGAACTCCTTCCTTTGATATCATGAATTTCTTCTTTGTCATAGAGTCTACATATTTTTGGGTCTTCTTTGTAGGGCACAAACCATCCATCACTTTCATCCATGAATCAGTCATGCCATTATTCCTTTCATTGGAAAGTGATCCATTAGTCCATATCTAGTCTTCCTTCATGCCATGTTTCCTTAAGAATATTTCATCTTGCTACATGGGCATCAGTTGTGGAAGACATCCACAGTTCTTCCCTTGGCAGCCCTGCATAAGCCCATCCATATATTATTCAAAAAAAAAATGAACATTAAATCAAAATCACCTTTGTGATGGTCTTTCATCATGACACCTTTCTATTTGCACCAGTATCCGGCATACATATTGATACATATCCAAAAGATATATATATTGTCAAGGGTCTCTTCCTTTTTCATACTTCATCAGGGTCTTGATATCTTTCATGGAGATATCATAGTCAGATATTTCAGTCCTTGGGTGTTGTTTGCCTTTTCCATAGTTGTGTATTTCATGATCTCTTCCTTTCTTTCTTCACACATTTTTTTTTCCAGAACTTACAATCAGAGTTCCTCCAAATTTCATCAACCACCTCATATTTCATACGAGGACATACTATGTTGATTTTTTTATATAGTCGATGTGTGACCCATGCCTTCCTGCATCCTTTTAGAGGAGGAGATCATTTCTTTTCATCATGCTCTCGAGATAGAGTGTTTACCCATGTTACCTGCAACCATACGACAGTACTCTTCATTATCAAATATGAGCTTACATACCTCATTTTCTTTTAGGTCATGTAATCATCCTTCAACAACTTCCTTGATTGAAAGATATTCAATTCCTTGATCTCCTTCACTTCTATTATCATCATACCACCATTCCATGAATTCCCACATGTTGGAATTCTTGATGAAACACGTGCTTCCTTCTAGTCAACGAACCTTCCAATGAAGATTCTGACAGAGGATCTTGAGTATCCTCATTCAACACATGTTTTCCGTTTGGTTGATGTATGATGTGCTTTGTACTAGATGATTTTTTACTTTTCTCATAAGTACCATTTATGCTTCTAATGAGGTTACCAAGAGCTATAATCTTCCATAAGTGACTGCCATAGACTTCAGTTGTCTTTCATGCTTTTCTATGATGATGTCATGAGCTCTTTCTTTTAATGATTGTATGATGCCACGATGCATCCTATCATTCTTTCTTAGTAACTTATCATATCTTACAATAGGAACTTGAAATGAACTAAGTGAGGAAGACTATCTCAGTCATAGTAGAGATTTTTTACTTCCTGTTTCTTGGATTTTATTTCTTTTATCTTCCTCCACTTCTTTGGTGTTATGGGCTTCTTCTCTTACCCTCTTGTTATTGTCCTTCTTGAGCTTAGGACAATCTCTTTTGTAATGCCAAATTCTTAGCATCCATAGCAATGAATCTTATCCATGTTCTTCTTTCTGATATGAGTACCAGATTTCCCAAACATCCCTTTTCTCTTTGCCATAGTAGCATATGCTTGATTTTTCTCATTTGATCCTACATCAGTTTTTGCATTCCGCCTGGTTTCTTCAATCTTGCATAATGATCATATATCCTAGAATGGAGTAGCTTCTTTCTTCCCATAAATGCTTTAAGTAAAGTTACCCCATTCCTCTGGTAGTGCATTTAGTATTACGATGCTCATCTCATTGTCAAACATTATTTCTCCCAAATATTGAAGTTGATCCTTTATTTTAGATATCGTCACAAAGTATGAGGCCATTACTTCTTCTTTTGATATCCTTAGCTTGTAGAGTTCTTGCCTTAATGAGATAACTTCCCTTGCAGTGCTTATAGAAAACAACTCTACCAGTTTGTCATATATTTCTTTTGAATTTTTGAGTTTAGATACATATGGGGTGAGGGGATCCTTGATGGATTCTATGAGAATCCTTTGAGAACTTACTTCCCCTTTCATAAACTTTGCAAGTGCTTGAGCATCTTATTTTGATGGTTTGGTGATTGAGACTTCGACATGTTCCATGACCTCATTTTGAATGAGATTTAGATATGTACTCTTCTTCCATGCAAGAAATTTTGAAGCCTGAACCAATTTATTGTTTTCCTTGCAAAAAGAAATTTTGTCAGATTCATATATAAATATACTTACTTGTGAAGATTCTTCTTCCACTTGTTTCTTTCTTGAATTTGATGATGATATAGATAATAGAGAACTTCTTCTTGATGAAGATAGTTCTCTTTAAGAGTGATCCTTGACTCCACAAAAAGGGATATCACTTTATATCCTTTGAAGGTGGTGTCCTTGATGATGATGATCAATGATGACTTCTTGATGATGTTTTGATGTTTCTTTGATGATCTTATTCAATGGCAAGGACCTTGCTTCAACGAGAGGGAGATTGCATTTGAAATTTTTGAAGATGATGGCAATGTCCTTGATCTTGCTTCTCTTGGATGAATAGTCTTCAAGATACTTTGATGTTTAGGTCTCTTCAACTTGAGTAGGATTTTTGTGGTCCCGAGACTTCTTTTGGTGTAGACTTCGTCTTCTCTCTAGGGATTTTACACTTCTTTGTAGATCTTGAGTTTGCTTTGATGTCCTTCGAGATTTGATCCCTAAGTGCTTGTGTGTCTCTTGATGAGATAACATATCCTTGATTTTGTCACCTTAGCTCTGATACCATGTTGAGAAATCTAGGGCATTAGGATTACGATATTTCTCTTTGATGATGACTTCTTGTGAATACTTTTTACTTCTTTAGATTAGGATCTTCTCTCCGCTTAGTTTATTATAGAATTATTCTTCATCAAATAGTTACCAGAGCATAAACAAGATAGAGACAAGAGACAAAGAATATAAGTGATCAACCAGGTAAAAAACCTCTCCAACTTGAGAGTAAAACCCAAACTAATTATTCCTCTTATACAGACTTCAATTGATGAATACCAAGACCATGACCAAGACCTTTGACACACCAAGCTATTGAAGATAAAGTCACAAGCCTTATTGATTCAAATTATTCTTCCTTGAGTCAATGATGGTCAAACTTCTTCCTTCTCCCACTAGCTTGACTATCCTTAAAAATTTTGTCCCTTGTTTTAGATTTTCACTTTCGACCCTTCTTTAGAAATCCTAGTTCCAGTACTTGAGAGAGAATTTATTCCTCAATTTTATTTGCTTGAGATGGAGACCCTTATTCCTCAACGCAACTTGAGAATCCACTTTATTTCTTCCTAAATTTTGCCTCTCAAGATGATTGTGATGTCTTAGTCCTTCCTGCAATGAACAATACTATATCCTCACACATGTGAAGGTGTTGGCCCAACAAAAAAAATTGAAAATAAACTCGGTGATGCTCCTTCTTTCTTCGCTTGGTGATAGGATCTTTCTTGGTATCTTCGCACTTATATTCCTTACTCTCTATCTTGTCTGAATTTTGTCTTCAAGTGAGGTCGAGCTACCCTATTTATAGTGGTTTGAGCATCCAAAATAAGTTGACTTCTCTTGGTGACAGGGTCAACATGCCTTTCTAGATTTATAGTTAGGCCAAATTCAAGGGGTGCTTGTGACAAGGTCTTGGAGGGTTGAGATAATTTCTTTTACAATGAATTACATGCCCCAATGGTTCTTCAATCCTTGAAATTGACTGTACTAAATTTTATGACTTGCTGACCAAACCTAATAGCTCACAATGGGAGATTCAACTAAAAATAAAATTCCTTGATCATGAAACCCATGATTTAAGTATTAAAAAAATAATTTTATTTTTTTTCTTTACATCAATTACATAAAATCATAATTAGACATGTCATTATGAAGATCGAACCTAGTTACACTTTTCAACACTCCCTCTTAACTAGTGAGGTATTCATAATCCATACAAGGTACGTGGACATTCTTAATTTGAAGAATTATCATAAGAAGAATCGGATTGGTAATATGTACAACATCATATCATCAAACATTGTCACATAGCAAGGCCTTGACTAACAACTTTATCTCTCCACAAGGTCAAAGCACAATGTTGGCGAGACCAATGATTTATAGACACCTTCATCATTGTCTCTCTTGGAACATACCCTACCCAGGTTCTCAAAGTGTGTTCCATCAAGACTATTCTTATGTTGGATTCCCAGTCCTCAAAGAATATCGGTCCTCTACAACTACTCTTATCTTGGATGCCCTAACTCATCCTCAAAGCGTATCGGATGCTAGATGTTTACCCAATCCTCCATTCTGTCTTCCCAGGTGAAGACAAGAATGATCTGTTTATCTCTCCCTCTCAACTTAGGGAGAATATACCCATTCCACTGAAGGAATGTACCCATTTCTATAAACAAGAGTGTACCCAAGCTCCCTCTTAACTAGGGAATTGACTAATCTCCCTCTTGACTAGGGACTCGCTTTCAGTTGATATTCAGGTGGATATCATGGGACAACCAACTGCTTGGAGAACTCCTTCCATTGATTTCATGAATTTCTTCTTTCTCATAAATTCTACATTTTTTGGGGACTTTTTCATAGGGCACAAACCATCCATCACTTTCATCCATGAATTAGTCATGTCATTATTCCTTTCATTGGAAAGTGATCCGCTAGTCCATATCTCGTCTTCCTTCATGCCATGTTCCCTTCTTCATGCCATTTTTCCTTAAGGATCTTTCATCTTGCTACATGGGCATCATTTGTGGAAGACATGCACAATTCTTCACTCGGAAACCCTCCATAACCCCATCCAGATATTATTCAAAAATAAGAAATGAACATTAAATCAAAATTAACTTTGTGATGGTCTTTCATCATGACATCTTTCTGTTTGCATCAACATCCAACATATATATTGACATGTCTCCAAAAGATATATATTGTCAAGGGTCTCTTCCATTTTCAGACTTCATGAGGGTCTTCATATCTTTCATGGAGATATCATAGTCAAATATTTTCATCCTTGGATGTAGATCGCCTCTTCCATAGTTGCATATTTCATGATCTCTTCTTTTCTTTTTTCACAAATTTCTTTTTCCAGAACTTCTAATCAGAGTTGCTCTAAATTTCATCAACCACCTCATATTTCCTATGAGGACATATTATGTTGATTTTGTTTAGTCAATTTTTGACCCATGCCTTCTTGCATCCTTTCAGAGGAGGAGATCCTTTCTTTTGGTCATGCTCTCGAGATAGAGAATTTACCCATGTTACCTGCAAACATATGACATGACTCTTCATTATCAAATACGAGCTTATATACCTCATTTTATTTTAGCTCATCTAAGTGTCCTTTAGTAGCTTCCTTGATTGAAAGATATTCAATTTCTTGATCTACTTCACTTCTTTTGTCATCACACCACCATCCCATAAATTCCCACAAGTTGGAATTCTTGATAAAACACTTGCTTCCTTCTAGTTGGCGAATCTTCCAATGAAGATTCCAACAGAGGATCTTGAGTATCCTCATTCAACAAATGTTTTCCTTTTGATTGATGTATGATGTGATTTGTACTATATGACTTTTTCCTTTTCTCATAAGTACGATTTATGCTTCTAATGAGGTTACCAAGAGCTATATCCTTCCATAAGTCATTGTCATAGACTTCAACTATATTTCATGCTTTTCTATGAGATGTCACGAGCTCTTGCTTTTAATGCTTCTACGATTCCATGATGCATCCTATCATTATTTCTTAGTAACTTATCATATCTTACAACAAAAAACTTGAAATAGAAACTTGAAAGCAACTAGGTGAGGAAGACTATCTCATTCATAGTATAGATCCTTTGCTTCCTCTTTCTTAGATTTCTTTATTTCATCTTCCTCCACTTCTTCGGTGATATGGGCTTCTTCTCTTTCCCTCTTGTTATTGTCCTTCTTGAGCTTAGGACAATCTCTCTTATAATTCCCATATTCTTGACATCCATAACATTGAATCTTAGCTATGTTCTTCTTTCATTTATGAGGAACAAATTTCCCAAACTTCCCTTTTCTCTTTGCCATAGCAGCATTTGCTTGAGTTTGCACATTTGATCCTACATCAGTTTTTGCCTTCAACCTAGTTTCTTCAATCTTGCATAGTGACGATAGATACTGGAATGGAGCAGCTTCTTTCTTCCCATCAATGCTTGAAGTAAAGTTACCCCATTCCTCTCGCAGTGCATTTAGTACTACAATGGTCATCTCCTTGTCAAACATAATTTCTCATGGATCTTGAAGTTGATCCTTTATTTCAATTATCCTCATAAAGTATGAGGTTATTCCTTCTTCTTTTGATATCCTTGGCTTGTAGAGTTATTGCCTTAATGAGATAACTTCTCTTGTAGTGCTTATGGAAAACAACTCTACCAGTTTGTCATATATTTATTTTGAAGTTTCGAGTTTAGATACATATGGGATGAGGGTATCCTTGATGGATTCTATGTGAATCCTTTGAGCCCTTACTTCCCCTTTCATAAACTTTGCAAGTTCTTGAGAATATTATTTTAATGATTTGGTGATTGAGCCTTTGAGATGTTCCATGAACTCATTTTAAATGAGATTTAGATCTACCCTCTTCTTCCATGCAAGAAAGTTTGAAGCCCCAACCAATTTGTTTCTTTCCTTGTCAAAAGACATTTTGACAGATTCATATACAAATATACTTACTTGTGAATATGCTTCTTCCACTTGTTGCTTTCTTGAATTTAATGATGATATAGATAATAAAGAAGTTCTCCTTGATGAAGATAGTTCTCTTTAAGAGTTAACCTTGATTCCACAAAAATTGAGATCACTTTAGATCCTTTGAAGGTGATGTCCTTGATGATGATGATCAATTATGACTTCTTGATGTTGTTTTAATGCTTCTTGGATAATCTTTTTCAATGGTAGGGACCTTGCTTCAACAAAAGGGAGATTGGCTTTGAAATTTTTGAATATGATGACAACATCCTTGATCTTGCTTCTCTTGGATGAATAGTTTTCAAGATACTTTGATTTGTAGGTCTCTTCAACTTGATAGGATCTTTGTGGTCCCAAGACTTCTTTTGGTGTAGAATTCTTCTTCGATCTAGGGTTTTGACACTTCTTTGAAGATCTTGACTTTGCATTTATGTCCTCCGAGATTTGATCCATGAGTGCTCGTGTGTCTCTTGATGAGATGACCTTTCCTTGATTTTGTTACCTTAGCTCTAATGCCATGTTGAGAAATCTAGGGAATTATTATTAGGAGATTTCTCTTCGATGATAGCTGCTTGTGAATTCTTTTTACTTATTTATATTAGTATCTTCTCTTTACTTATGTTATTATAGAGTTCTTCTTCATCAAACAATTACAAAAGCATAAATAAGATAGAGACAAGAGACATAGAATATAGGCGATCACCCAGGGCCAAAACCTCTCCAACTTGAGAGGAAAACCCAAACAAATTCTTCTAGAGACTTCAATTGACGAATACCAAGACCATGACCAAGACCCTTGACCCAACAACCTCTCCAAGATCAAGTCATAAGCCTTCTTGATTCAACTTCTTCTTCCTTGAGTCAACGATGGTCAAACTTCTTCCTTCTCCCACTAGCTCGACTATCCTTTAGATTTCAGTCCCTTGTTTCAGATCTGAATTTTCGACCCTTCTTTACAAATCCTAGTTTCAGTACTTGAGAGATAATATGTTCCTCAATTTTCTTCGCTTGAGATAGAGACTCTTCTTCTTAAACTCGGCTTGAGAATCCACTTGATTTCTTCGTAAATATGCTCTCTCAAGATGATTGTGACATCTCGGTCCTTTCTGCAGTAGAAAGTACTATATTCTCGCACGTATGAAGGTGTTAGCGCAAAAAATAAATCAGAACTTGGTGACGCTCCTTTTTGCGCTTGGTGATAGGACCTTTGTTGATATCTTCACACTTCTATTCCTTAATCTCTTACTTGTCTTAATTATGTCTTCATGTGAGGCCGAGATGCCCTATTTATAGTGGTTTGAGCATCCAAAAGAAGTTGAATTCTCTTGGTGACAAGGTCGACATGCCTTTCTAGATTTATCCTTAGGCTGACTTCAAGGGGAGCTTGTGACAAGGTGCTGGAGGGTTAACATAATTTATTTTTCAATGAATTACATGCCCAAATGGGTCTTCAATCCTTAACATTGACTTTACTAGACTTTATGACTTGTTGGCCAAACCTAATAGCTCACAATGGGAGCTTCAACTAAAAATAAAATTCGTTGATCATGAAACCCATGATTCAAGTATTACAAAAATATTTTTATTTTCTTCTTTTCATCAATTACATAAAATCATAATTACACATGTCATTATGAAGACCGAATCTAGTTACACTTTTCAACAAGTTTTGCATGGATTTATATAGATGTTGTGTATTGAGACATGGGAGGCAAACATTGCCTTTCACTTCTAAGCTTTTTTATTTGTTTTTTGAGAGGTTTCCATAGACGAGGCCTACATTTGACCCTCGCCCTCCTAGGCTGATCACTGAGGTCGTGATGCACATAAGGGGGCAGAATAAGCCCAAAAGGGGCTTATTGGAGTTTCCGGCCAAGATTTCTCTCGAGGCACTACGCTAGTAGGCATGGATCATGACCATGCATTTGTCACGTTGGCGTTTCCATACGTGAGGATTGATTGGAGAGTGTGTTCCAACATTTTCTTCACAACGGTTGAGCCTCCATATGATAGAGGTAATATTAATGTTTTCTTTAAATTAATCTAGTTTCATTTTGTTGCTTTAATGAATTAGAATAAAATTTATTCTAGCACGTTCTTTAATTTGTTGTATTAAATTGTTTAATGAAATTGTCTAATTATTTTTCTGTATTATATCCTCAAGGGGGCGTGGGCAGACTCCCACATAAAACAAAACTCTGGCCAACCTGTGACCGTAATCCATCCAAACTCGTAAATTGACCGCTCGAGATATCACCATGAATCCTAGTTTTGGGGGTCTATACAGGGATTGTATATGGAAGATGATGTCTCTTATGTGGCATATCATTGGAGCTAGTAGGGTACTAACAACGATAAGGGATGCAAGCCAACATCATGCAGCGACATATACATCAAATGAGGGTGGTGATGGTGGTGATTAGGGTGATTACCATGATCATGATGATGAGGGTGGCAATCATGATGCTTCTGGTAGTACCACCCCATCAGATCCTGGTCGTCAAGGTGTCAATGATCCATCTGGAAATACACTTCCTTGGTTTCCTAACAACAAGATGCCAGAGCTAGAGGATGTGCCTCATGTTTCTCTTGACAGAGGAAACCAACCACCTCCTCCTCCACCTCAACTGAGTTCGACACACTTTAATCATGTATAGTTAACTATCCATCATCTTCTACTGTGGACCATCCTGGCACTACATCTGTTTTATCAAATATTTGATTACACTTATTTGACTTGTTTATATATAGTGCATATTTTTTGTTCATGTTTATGTTCTTAATGTATATGTTGGTGTTGATGTGTATATTGTTAGGTCATGTTAAATATGTTCATTTAATGTGCTTGCAGATAGATGTGTATGTGATAGCAGTTATTTGACATGAAATTTATATTAATTTGAGGATGTGTGTGGTGATGATGTTAGATTACAATGTTTGTGTGTTGTTTGATGTGATCACGATGATGATGCCCTGTTAGATTATTAGATTTTTGTGCCAGCTAATGACGTTTATATGTTCTTGAGGTGTATGTTGTCGTTCTGTATTTTTGAGGTTGAGGGAGTGAACGCATAGGACAACATCAAAACCACTTTGGATGCTGGGATCTAGCCCTGCCGGCTTCAGAGAGGGATCTCTCTGTTTAATTTAGCTTTGTTTTAGTGTAAGTTTTAGGCTAGCTATGATTGTACTTGTTTGTTTTGTTTGATTGGTTTGGTTGATTTGAGTGTTATAATTCCATTGGACTATGGATTCGATAAATTAAACTGGAATTTTGCATCAATTTTTAAGGGAGTTCTCACAGGGAAATCTAGGTTGCATTAACTAGATATTTTCAGAAATTAAATGAATTGTGGAATAGCAAAAGTGTAAGGAGTAGAAATCAAGGAATTAAGAATTCCTTGATCTGACTTTAGTGAAAAACATTAAAATTAACAACAACCAAATAGGGTGCTCTAGATAATGAATCCTATTTATCACAGTTTCTGTTGATTAATTCAGAAATTTAGAATAACAGAGAAATGAAAAACAATGTTTACACAAATAGACAGAAGAGACACATCACCATTTAGTACACCACATGAATCATGTGAAAGGTCCCTGTATTATTGATGCTCCAGTGCTTTGAAAATTACACTATGCAAAAGGAAATTACATTCGGAAATCAACCCTTGATACTTCAATTAGTGAAGTATGTGTAATGAAAAATTACAAAAATGCTTTACAAGTCGTTGTCAAGCCGACAATGTATTATTAGCCTAATTACAAACTATATCATCTAATCCTGGCAAAATAATAGGCCACGTAGGCTGTTGAAGAGAAAGGTGGCCCTATTTTGATGGTTTCAGTTGCTGAGTCAACCCGAAACAGTGCTGCGATGCTGAACTGACCGTCGTGTTGGGTGCTGCGCTGGCAAGTTGTTTTACTGCTCCTGAGTTATCCTTCAATCTCGTAAATCAACCAATTCTTCCCATCTCTTTTCATCTGGCACTGTCAATTTTGTTACCCTTCGGTAGATTTCATCTACCTCTGTATATTTGGAAAAAGTTGGCTTTACAGTAAAAATATGTTTTACCTCATTCTGCACATGGAAATCATTTGACATGGTTTCTAGAAACGCCTTGGCTGTCATACTTCCCTTAATTCCACTGAACTTAATGCTGCTTTTAGCCACTTCTTTCATTTTCAGGATATAGTCTTCTTGAGTTATCAACTTGTCGTTTATAACATAGATACTTGGCAGTCCCTTTTGCATCAAGGCTTCAATTCTGTTTGTAAACCTGTTTACATGTAGCTCTAAGGTTTCACACCTTTCTTCCAACTGATCAATGAGATTTCTCTTTGTTAAAAATTTCTTGGCTTCCATTATCGTGGTAGTTCTATCATTGGTTCGTACTTCCTCCAGATCATACTTGGACTTTGAGTTTAAGAACTTGATTATATTAGCAGGTTCTGTTGGCATCTCTCCTAGATTTTTTCTTCCTTGCACAATAGTTTCTGTAGCCTTCTCTATTAGGTCTTTCTGCTCAAATATGATTTGGACAGAAGGTCAAATATCATTCATAGAATCTAATATGTTCATCCAAATAGTTTCCTTGGCTTGGGCCAAAGTCTGACCAATTGAAGTGTCTCTCTCTACTTGGCGCAATTTTTCCAATATTCTCTGGGATTTCTCCATTTCAGTAGTCCGGGCAGCCTCAACTTTGGATTTTTGGACTTCCAAAGCTTTGATTTGGCTCTGCAAAGTCTTAATCTCCTTTGAATATAGTGACATGTTTTGCAGTGTTTGGGTTACCTATTTAGCACTTGCAGTCTGAGTGGAAGAAATAGCTGCAGTGGCTGCTCTTGTTGATGGAAGCTAAGAAATAGGTATGGCATCCAGGGGTACAATGGCCATCTTCAGACTGTCTTCCTTCTCCTTTATTAGTTTCTCCAATTCTGCCTCCATCTACCTAATCTGTACATCTTTTTTTATGATTAATTTCATCATATATGCTTTTTGTGCTTCCCCTTCTTCAATATCTCTGGTCATTGGATCTTCTGTGGCTGGTAGCTTGAGTTGCTTCCTCAATGTTGCAATGTCTAGGCTCTTCTTTTTAACAATCTCCTTAGCAACATTGACATGTTTAGGGTCATACCCTAACTTAATCACCAAGTCTTCCAAAGACTTGATCCTGTTATCTTTGGCAAAGGAGGACACTTTCTCCATCTTCAACTATGACTGGACATGTGCAAAAGAAACCTGCAATTTAGATAAGGACATTGCAGTGTTAGTTAGAATGGAAGATATCATTTCGCCAGTTTTCTTGTGCATCTCCATTTGATCAATGGGATATATGTCCTTTTGTGTTGAATTCAAAGGTGGTGCTCTTGTAGTCTACTGTTGATTTTGGCTATGGAATCTGGCCTCAAGAAAGGCCATCTGCATTTTACCATGCTTTGTGTCAAAGAATGACAACAACCTACTCTGTGAGCTAGAGGTATGCTTCTAGAATTGGCTATAAGTACTATTCTTCAAAATTTCATTTCTGAGCTTTATCTCCCTTTACCTGTCAAAAACTGTATTCTCTTTTTCTGTTTGGACAGTTTGTGATTCCAACTCAGTTTCCTTGTGACCTTGTGAAGATGAAGGTTCAGAAGGAGATGTTGTGAATTTGGTAGTTACAGGTGGTGAATCTGTGATGATGATGACTGCCTTCTCTTCAGTTTCTTTGTCTAATTCTACTCTGGGAGTTACTTTTTCTCACTTTCTATAGCTAATTCTTAATTCTCCAGCTTCACTTCGAATTGTAGATGATGACCCTTCCTCCCTTTGTCTTTTGCTTGATTTTTCTGGAGGAAGAGGAGTCTGCAAACTAGAAGTAGAAACAAGTTATTCTTCAGCTTCCTGCAGGGTATTTTTTGACCACTCCAGTTAATTGGCATACTGCTCTATATATGGCTTTGAAGTATGAATGTAAGGAGTGTTTTTGTTCTCCACTCCGAGCTTTGAGATGATGCCACAGGGGTCATAAGACAATGTAAAGCTCAAACTAAAGTTCATTTCTTTGAGTATTCTATCTGCCTCCTCACCTGTTGTCCTTGTGTTGCACACAAACAGGCCCACCCGTGTCTTTATTCCGAATTGTGCCTTCTTCTTGGCCACTACAAAGTGAATGTCATCTGAATTCAGCATCTGCCTGATATACTCCAGAGCAAAGATCCTCATCAGGAGGTATTTGGGGAGTTTATCAGGGGCCAATTCACAACCGTATACCCTGACCTCTATGTGATTTTGGTATAGGTACCAATCTACAGTCTTTGCTTGATCTGACAAATGTAAAATTCTCTTGATCTCCTCATTGATTCTGGGTTGTACTGCACTGTTCAGAATGTTCATGGCTGGATGAATAAAATCTTCTATAAACTTCTTGTAGGTGAATTATTGCTGCTCTCTCATGACCAATGAGGTCCAAAAGATCACTGGCTATTGGTCCCCTGCATAATCCAGCTTCTGCAATGCAAAACTGAATTTTTCTGCCTGATATTAGAGGAACATATAAATCAAAATAGAGGTGTAGTTGAACACCTGCTTTATAGGAAACTTAATAAATTTCTCAAGGATATTGTCAGCCAAGAATTGACTGAAGTTGAACATCAAGGAGGGCTTGTTGTCTATGGAAAATATGGAGAGGAATCCTAAAATGGGCTCATCTACCCATTGATCAGAATGATAGCCTAAAATGTGAGAAATCATGGAAATAATCTGCTTGGCTTGATCAGGGAAAATGGAAGAAGGATATGGAGGATTATTTTTGGGTAATTGGGCATTCTCTGGCAAGAAAATCTCAAAAATTCTGGCTCTGGTGGCAAAGTCCAGCTTTTGATAAAGCTAGATGAGGGCTTCTAGGGAGAAAGGGGCAACATTTTCCACAGTGGGGGCCAACATCATTTGGTTAATGGACTCGGCTGTGATGGTGAAAAGAATGTCACTTGTAGGGGCAATAATGGTTATTTGGGTAGAAACATAGCATGCTTGACATATTCTGTTAAATTCTGGGGCTTGGAATGTCAAGGGGAAAATATGATGAGGGAGGTTGGACTCCCAGAGCCCAATTTCATTGGTTTTGTCTTTGTGCTTATCCTTTAACCAACAATATAATTCCAGAAAATCACAGTCACACTAAGTTTCATTTATCCTGTAATCCCTATCAGCTTAAGGTATATGATCTAAATCTATAGAAGGGGGAATTAAATAATTGATAGGCTTATCTTGATTCTTAGTCTTAAGAGGCATGACTGTAAAAGATTTGTGAACAGAATGAATTTGCTGAGGAGCTTACCGAACAAAATAGGATAACGAACTCTCAAGTGAAAATCGAAAGGAATTATCAGTTTCAGTTGTAATCTAGTTGCGGAATTTCTTTGATAGAGATCGTTGTGGGAAAGTGTGAATAACAGAAAAAGAGCAAGAGTTAAAGGGGTGAGAATGACAAGCTTCAAGGCATTTAAACGTTGCGATGAATTTCCCGTTGGAAATGGCGTGGACTGTTAGGTTGAATGGTTACCCGGGAGAAATCGAAACAAATGAAGAATGATTATTTTGGCTGGGAATGCATTTAATTGGTCCAATGGTCATGCCATTTGGTGGGCGGAGATTGGTGGAGGAAGAGTGGTGGGGCATGGCCAAAAGGATGAGGGAAAGCGGTTTTCAGAGGGGGTAGTGGGTGGTTAATGGTTTTAGCGCCCGTGGGGGGGGGGTGAAATCACCAGAGGGCGACAGTTAAGGGATGGGGCCCGATGGGGGAACTGCTTTTCGGACCCCCCCGGCGGTAAAGGCAGAAGGATGGGGGGGTGAAAATGGATAAAGGTTGCGGATGAAGTGTGGGAGCGAATCCCGAGGCCTTCAATGCTGCAAAAGTTTAATCATAAGCAACAAAAAAAAAATTGTCCTCATGCTCCTTTTATATTAGCTTTTCGAACTTAGGATAAAGGATGAATGATGAAATATCTTTAAATACTTTATCCATTTCCCTTTTGAACTTAGGATAAGGGACGAAATAATGAACATATAAAAACTTTGTCTCATCATACAAATTATGATTGTTCATGCTATCCTCAAAACTTAGGATAAAATTTATATATGCAAATATTTACTAAATCACCTAATCTACCTACCCTTAGCTAGACTACCATTTTTATTTTTGTCGTTAGGGTGCACTTAGACTAGCAATCCATTTTAATTTTCTTTTATACAAAATGAAAAAAATATCTAACCTATCCCTTATTTCTCGCATTTATCCAAATTAAACAGTTGGATCAATATCATTTTCTACCTAACTAATGATTTACCTAGATTAAATTGTTGGGTAAACCTTTATTCTCTCTCTTAATTTATAGATGTTAAAGGAGTTTAATCATGATTACACTGTATGATTAAACTAAAGCTAGTGATTGTGGCATTTTGAACAAGCCGCACACAACTTTTATTTTACATAAATGAAGCAAAAACTATTTATGAGTAGTGGCATTTAGACTTGCAACACTTTGAGTATTATTCTTTTTTACTTTTCTTTCTTTTGGTGGGGTTCAATCTTTTCTTCTTTTTAAATATTCTTGTTTTTTCTTTTCTCTTTATTTTTCTTCTTTATACCCTCTTTTAATTTTTTAATTCTTTTTCTTTTTATTTGAAAACCATTGGCAGATTGACAAGTATTTACAAAATAATATTCCCGAGATACAATACTCAATTACCTTCAGATCCTATAAATTATAGGACCCTAACAGTGGCTCCATCTGGGGATGTCACTCTCCTTGTGAGGTGCCAAGAATATTCGATCAATAGCTTTGAGTTGTTATTTCAGCAACATCCACCCTGATTCCTTTGTTGCAATATTTATGGTAACTCATCAATAGAAGCTCAGGGCCTTCTCTGCAGGCTTCAACTTTCTGTTAATAGGTCACCCAATCTAAACAATAAGGATAATGACATTCACATTGATAAATAGTAATAAAATATCTATTGCTAAAAAAAAATAGTATTTGAGCATCCTGCCATTGACAGGTCCCCTGGGTAATTCTGTCCCATCCAAATTTCTGATAAAAAATAAATTATTTCCTCTGAAACCATAAATGACATAAGGTCCCATCCATAAATTGTCAAAATTTCCATGCTTCCCTTTATCCTCTCTTCTTGAATCCCACTTTAAGATTTTATCACCAATGGTGAAATCTATTGCTTTTGTCCTTCTGTCAAAAACTTTCTTAATATTCTCATGGATGACTTGAGCCTTACTATAAACTTCTTCCCTCGATTGCTGCAACTGGATTGGTTGATCAATCCTCCTTTGAATGTCATTCAACTCAACCTGCAATTCCTAAATTAACTTCATGACGGGAAATCCCAAAGAGGATGGAAAAACAACATCCATTCCATAAACCAATCGGTATGGTGACATGCCAATTGATTTCTTTTTGGTGATTCTATCAGCCCAAAGTGCATTTATCAGCTTGTTGGGCCATGACTTTTTGTTGTCTGCTAGCAACGTCTTGACAATATTTACCAGACTTTTGTTTGAATATTCAACCAACCCATTACCTTGTGGGTAATAAGTAGTTGAATGCCCCAAAGTGATATGGTATTTATTACATATGTCTATCATTTTTTTAGACCTAAAGGCTGCAACATTGTCTATAATAAGCTTGTTTGGGCAACAAAATCTAGATAGGATGTTGGTTCCTAAGAATTTCATGATCACAACATCTGTGGCTATTCTAGAAGGAGTGACCTCAGGCCATTTGGTGAAGTAGTTAGTAGCGATAAGGATCCACTTATGTTGAGCGGAGGATGGAGGATGAATTTCTCCAATGAAATCCAATCCCCACTTATGGAAAGGGCTTTCAAGAGATATGGGCTTCAAAGGTAAAGGCAAAAGCTTTCTTTTTTCCCTCAAAGATTTGACACTTGTGGCAAGAGGTTACCTTTTTATGAACATCTGGAAAAAGTGTAGGCGAGAAAAAAATAGCTTTAAGGATCTTATTGGCAGTGGTTTTCCAATACAAATGGCCACCACAGTCACCTTCATGGAATTCCTGTGTCGTTCTTTCTGCATCATCTCTCAATAGACACTTTAGTAGAAGACTACCAACATTTTTCCAATACAAAACATTTTCTATGATGAAAAATTTAACTGCCTTTAACTTCAAAAATCTAGCCTTTGTTTTTGTTAAACCAGGAGGAGCATTTAAATTAAATAAAACATAAATAAGGTCTGCATAATAGGGTGAGGTCATGAAAGCCTCATCTAGTTGTGGAGTCGCTTGTTCCTCTTGATCATCCAATTCAACTACAAAGTTGATATCTAAAGCATTAAAATTAGATTCAGCCATCAATTTGGCTAATCCTTGTCCTTTAATAAGCTTGGTTGGCTTGATTTCCATGTCATATTCCAGTATAAAGGCAATCCGTTTGCCTCTTTTGCCATCTGGTCCATTTTGTGTCAAGATCTCTTTAACTACAACATTTGGTACATAAGCAATTATATGAGAATGAAGGATATATACTATGAAATCTTTAATTGCTTTTATCAGTGCGAAAGCCTGCTTTTATCAGTGCGAAAGCATATTTTTCCATTATTTTGTACTTGAGTGCAACATCCCTTAAAGCCTTTCTAAAGAAAGAAATGGGTTGTTCATATCCATCAACATTTTTCTGCAAAAGGACAACTGCAACAATATGTTTAGAAGCAAACGAAAAAATTATAAAATCTTTAGTAAAATCTTGACTAATAAGGATTGGTGCCTTTGTTAATGCCCGTTTAACTTGGTCAAATGATTGCCTAGCTTCGATGTTCCATTTGATCAAAGAATCTCGTTTTAACATGTTTGTGATGTTTCTGAGAAGTTCTGCAAGGTTAGGGATAAATCTTCTCAAGAAGTTTATTCTCCCAATAAATGATTGAATTTATTTAATATTTCTTGGATGATTTATTTTCAGAATAGCTTCAATCCTTTTAGGATCAATTATAATACTCTCCTTAGATATGATGTGACCAAGAAGTTTTCCCTCTTCAAGGCCAAACACTATTGTTTTAGGATTTAATGAGATCCCAAACCTTCTACATTTTTCAAATACTCTTCTCAGGTGTCTCAAATGTTCTTCATCAGTTTTAGAATATATAGTTATGTCATCTAGATAGATTACAATAAATCTGCCAATTTCATCAGCGAAAGCAATATCCATTGCTCTCTGAAATGTGGCTCCAACATTCATTAATCCAAAAGGCATCTTCACATACATGAATGTACCCCATGGAGTGGTAAAGGTCGTTGTTACACTGAAATTTGTCACCATGACTATCTGCAGTTAATATGACTCCATCAATAGTCATATTATCCTCCTTGTCAAGCCTTATACCTCTGCTCTCCATGTCAAACTTCAAAAAGAGAGAAAGTCATTAAAAATCATGTTTATCTCTGGGTACGCAGGTTCTCTCTACGTTGCCTGCGTGTACGCATCCCAAGCTCATTGTACCTGCGTACTTCTACGCTCTGTAAGTCAAGGGATGGGTGCGTACTCCTGTAAAGGTCAAAAGGCGCGAGTTTCATCTTAAAAAAGTTACTTGTGTTCACTTCTAGAGCTTTCTAGAAGAGTGTTTGACGTGTATTGAGCGCCTCCAGATGGTTCATGCATCCCTATGATAGAGGAACTTATCCCATCAAGAGAGGAGCTACCCCATCCAAAAGAGGGAGTATCCCATTGATGTTGGAACTGAATAACTTCCTCTAGAACACTATAAATACAGGAATTGGGCCAAGGGAGGGGAGGTTGAAAGCTGAACATTCCAAAGGGTAGATGCTGCTGGAATTAGGACTTCCATTGTAAGCTTGTGAGGAGAGATAACCATCCTTTCTTGTTTCATTTGGAAGTGGGTGAGCTTGTCAAAGTAGAGGAAAACTCTTGCTGGACCCTGGAAGGAACTTGCACAACAAGGTCTCTACTACATGTAAGATGGCCATCATTTCCTTCTCATAGGTAGATTGACCCAGATTCTTCCCACTTAGTTGTTGGCTTGTGAAGGCCAAAGGTTGACCTTCCTGCATTAAAACTGCCCTAATACCTGGACCTGAAGCATCACATTCAATGACAAAATATTTGGTGAAATCTGGTAGTGCTAAGAGTTGAGTGGAACACATGGCATTTTTGAGAGCTATAAATGCCTGTTGTGCATCCTCATTCCAGAAGAATGAATTTTTCTTTAGGAGTTGTGTGAGGGGCTTCCCTATGCGACCTTAATTGTGGACGAATTTGTGGTAATAGCCTATGAGATCCAAAAATCCTCTCAGGCTCTTCAAAGTCTTAGGTTGAGGCCAATCCTGCATTGCCTAGATCTTTTTGGGGTCCACCTTGACACCTGCAGGCCCCACAATGTGACCCAAATACTCAACTTCTTCCATGCCAAACGAACACTTGGACATCTTAAAAAATAGTTGATGCTTGCGGAGTAGTTGCAAAAGTAGATCTACATGTTGAAGATGTGTGGTCCAAGTGCAACTATAGATGAGGATGTCATCGAAGAAGACAAGAACGAATTTTCTGAGATATGGTTTGAGAAGATGCTTCATAAGGCTGTCAAAAGTAGATGGCGCATTACAAAGAACGAATGGCATGACCAAGAACTCATAATGGCCTTCATGAGTTCGGAAAGCGGTTTTTGGAATGTCAACTTCCTTCATGCGAATTTGGTGGTAGCCTGAGCGAAGATCCAGCTTAGTGAAGAATTGAGCCCCATTGAGTTGATCGAGCAATCATCAACCACCGGGATGGGAAATTTATCTTTGACTGTCAACTTATTGAGGGCCTTGAAGTTTGGACACATCCACCATTCCCCATCTTTCTTGAGTACCATGACCACTGGTGATGAATAAGGACTAATGCTGGGACATATGACACCTACTTCAAAAAGTTCCTTGATTATTTTTTATATTTCATTCTTTTGGGTGAACGGATATCTGTAGGGGCGCACATTTGGGGGTTGGGCCCCAGGAACCAAGGTGATGCTATGATCATGTTCCCCTCTCGAGGGTGGAAGCTCAAGAGGCTTTTCAAAGACCGGCAGATGCTTATTTAAAATCTGTTGCATCTCCGGGTGAATCGGCAGAGACTTAATTTCGACTCCCTGGATGGCATTAAATTGAGCTATAACTCCATGATGTCCCTTTTTTAGCAATTTTTCCATCCTATGCGAGCTGATGATAGAGGGGGCTCCCGCCTGGAGTC